>JAPYYZ010010602.1:0-12590 GCA_030522705.1 Eretmocerus eremicus
TAGCTGGTTCGCCCTTCGGGCGCGGGGACTTGGGCCCATTCCCGAACCGGCCAAGAATAAATGAGTAGTGACTCCGAGGTGACATAACCTCAAATTTCTTCATCACAAATGGCGATCTTGCCAGGATCAGTTAGCACGTCCGGATGAGCAGGAAGGGGGTGAATGGATAGGGTATGAGATAAGTTTCTTTCGTTCCTGTCAGCTATCGTGACCCGGATATGTGGCGCCACCGGTCAAAAGTGTGCTTCTTCTGCGATTTTCAAAGGGGAAATTTTGTTTCCGCTGTCACTTGGACAGCTAACCTCGGATCTCGGCCTTGTATCCCCCCAATAGGGTTCACCCACCCTCCCCTAGGGTTTTCTAGGGGAAAGTAGAGAACTTGAGTTCTTTCCCCCAAGTCACCGATCAGGCTGTAATTGGAATCGCCAATAGAGCGTCACTAGCCCGATCGATTGCATCGTCGGAAATTTTCGGGACTTTGTTAGTTCCGGAGCAAAAGTGATCCAGAGTACGAAATGTTCTCTGATTTCAACTAAACTCGGTGATCAGGTGGAACGAATTTCGCTCATCCATCTAAGCCAATCAGATCGTACGAGCGATTTTTGGATAACGAGAAATTGAGGCGAGAAATTTGGAGTCTCCCGGATTCTGACATAGGGTGATCAAAGGGTTTTCCCAATTTTGCACACCCCCGAACCATGATGGGAAATTCTGTACACCGACCCCAAGTCAAAAAACTTCCAATGGAAATTTTCGAAAATTCGTCATCCATGCAAGATGCAATCCGAGAAATCGTGATTTCTTGGATTGCATCTTGTGATAGCTGTTCTGCATAACCCGCTTGTGCTACTACGGATTCGGTACCTTCACCCTAACTCGTGGAAATTCAAATTGAAGATTTCGGAAAAGTTTCCCAGAGCTTCTCAGATTTCTCCCAACTTCAGGAGGGGGATCGAGAGGGACCAGAATTGCATGATATTCCATGGATGGTTTCAGAGTTTTTTCACGTCGTTGAGGTAGGAATTTTCCTGTTCCGAACTTCGAAAACTTTCGTGGCTTCCCGAGGGGGGGCGCACCGGCGTATCGTTACGGGTCGTGTCCTGTTGATTCGAAACCGAGCTTTGACGAGCGGAGGGACGGGGCGTCCATCGAAAGTATCCGGTGTGCGCACGGCTCTTCACCTCATTCCCACTGCATTGATCCTTTTTGACCTTAGGAGGGAGGTCCACGTGGGAACACCCAAATTGGGAGGGGGAAATCCAGCGTATCCAATCTTATTCGAAATCCCCAAATTCTCTCCCTTTGTTCGAATTCCCAACACCTCCCTTCTTTTCAGGGTCTGGTACGGGACTAGTCTTGCTGACTCACGATGTTCAGAGTAAATACTCAACCACGTCGATTGAGCAAAGATCCCACGTTATCGAGAGTAAAGACTCGATCACGTCAGATTAGAGGGAGCGTTGGATAGGAAAGCGTGGAGATTGATCGCGCTGGTAGTGGAAATATGGCAGACGAATCACCCAAAAAGGCTTGCAGCCAGGGCGAAGACCCGCCCAAGTTTCCCCTCAGCCGTGAGATGTTGGAGATTATATCGACAGATCCTCGATACGAAAACATCGTGAAGCTGGTGTACAACACGTCGTATTTGTAGGTTCCGAAGAGAATGGATACAGAGAGTTTGAGTCTGGGAGGCACTCGAGCTTAATTGGGGAATCGGCTGATCTGCTCGGAAATTTTACTGGTCAGCCCAAATGAGCAGGTACCGTGAGATTTCGCGGTCGTTCATCGTCCCGCGGACAAGCCCTCATCGCCCCTAGCCGCATTGGAATTATTCGCCTCGAACGAGAATCTATTCATAGGGGGTGACACGTCCGCAGACAGCGATGAAGACGATAGACCTGACGATGCGATGGCAGAACCGCGGGATCAAGCGAGTGATCCAGCGGTCACATCGACGTTGACTATGACTGTCGATGCTTCAACTGTGGCGTGGAAAGCCACATAGCGTTCAACTGCGAAATGAAGGAGCCCAAGTGCTTCAGCTGCAAAACCCTGTAGCTGCACAGCAACCATCGGTCTGGGAGGCAATGCCGCACTGTCTATCAACAGGCAAGAGCAGCAGGCAGGTGCCAGAACAAGTGCGGGGATGGCTAAGTTTCCGCAGGCAAATCTCCAAATGAGCAAAGACGCCCACGACCTCCTCGAGGCAGAAGCTACGAGACTGGGAGTGGACGTCCTGATCATCTCGGAGCAAAATCTTAGGCGGAAGAGTGCCAGGACGACACAAGACCTGCGGAGTGGGGTGGCCGTCCAAATCTGGAATGCCTCGCTCAACGACACCGAGAGACCAACGAGGGGAAACGGCTACGCTCGCAGAGTTATTGGTGACGTTGCGGTGTATAGTTGCTACTACTCACTCAACGCTTCGATAAAGGATTCCCAAAGCGAGCTGAAAGAGCTCGAGAATAGCCTGGAGCAGAGGAAGGGGCTTGTGGTGGTGGCTGGAGACTCCAATGCGAAGTCACTGACCTGGAGCGGAGAACCCGAGGATGAACGTGGCATCGCTGTAGCGGTGACCATGGCTCAGCTCGACATGGTCCTGCTCAACCAAGTCGGACAAGCGACATGGCACCGGGAGGCAACTTCATCTTCTTCTGTGCTAGACCTGACCTTCGTCAGTTCAAGGCTTGTCCGACAAGTGACGGCGAGGGAGATTCTCGACTCAGCAACACTGAGCGAACACGAGCACATCCATTTCAGGATAGACGGGGGTAGAAGACATAGGAACGCCCGGCCTATGGTGGGATGACAAGTTCGCAAACTTGATAAAGAGCGGTTTGAGACCGTGATTTCAGAGGCATTAGACTCTGAAGATGGACTCTCATCTGACGACACTGTGGACAACGTCACTAGAGTCATCACGCGAGCCTGTGATGCTGCCATGCCTAGCGAGAAGCAACCCCGCTTCCAGAGGGAGCAGGTCTACTGGTGGAGCGAGGAAAGTCTTCGGCTCTACGCGAAGAGGAGACAAGCAAAGAGGGCACGGGAACAGGGACTCGCGTCAGCGTAGGCCGACAGAGGAGCTCACAAAGCGGCAAAGAAACTGCCCTGAAACGCCATCCGCAAGAGCAAGCAAAAATGTTGGGATAACCTGTGCGACATAAACAACAGTGACCCTTGGGGTACGGCGTACAGGGTCGTCATGAGCAAGCTACGTTCACAAGGGGGGGGGGGGGGAGACCTGCACCAACGGACGAGGCGGCAGTGCTGGAGATAGCTAAAGCTCTCTACCCAGGAGGAGAACCGAGGCTATTTTTCCCCATCCGAGTCTCCGAAGCTGTATCTCTCTTTGACGAAGCTCTGAAGATTGTGACCAGGGTGGGGCCTGGCCTCCTGCTGAAGGTGTTTAACAAATGCCTGCTAGCAGGAGTCTCTCCGAGAATGTGGAAATGCCAAAACTAGTGCTCATCCCGGAAGGGAAGGGCGGCGATCCGAAAGAGCCCCCGTCGAAACCGGCCGCTCAACATGTTAAACAACCTGGGCAAGATGTATGACCGCATGATCCTCAACCGACTGGAGAGGAGTTTGAGCACAGTGGAGGAAAGTCTGCGATGCAGTTCGCCTTCAGAACCGGGCGCAGCATACTTCACGCGATCAAGTGCGTGCAAGATGGAGTGCAACCTGCCTTAAAGATGGCACCCCAACCAGGAGGAGGATTTTGTGCCATCATTGCGCTGGATATCAAGAACGCTTCAACACGGCGAGCTGGGAGCGTATCTACAAGTCCCTGGACGGAAGCGTACCACCCTATTTGCTGGCGGTCGTCAGCGATGGAGTGCGAGATCGCGTGCTCATCTGCGATACCGACGAAGGACGCATTGAGCTGGAGCTGTCTGCGGGCATCGCCCAAGGCTCTGTCTCTCACCCATTTGAATGAATTACACAGTACGATGACTTCCTCGCTCTGCACCTCCCGGACGGAGCGGAACTGGTTGGGTTTGCGGACGGCACTCTACCGCGTTGGCCAGTGGTTCCCCGATAATCACCTCGATTTGGCTAAACTCGAATGGAATGCTTGTTACGAGGCGAGGGAGCTTCCAGGCGCCCGTGCCCGCCATCAACGGGCACGAGATTCCCTTGGAGAGGGTATTCAAGTATCTGGGGTGTGGTTCGACGACAACTGGAGCTACAAGGCCCGGCTGAGGGAGGCCGCGCTGAAGGCCAACAGGGTAGATAGTGCTCTTCAGTGGCTGGGTAGATAGTGCTCTTCAGTGGCTTATGCCGAACATCAAAGGGCCCAAGCCAAATGAGAGAGCGCTCCTCAGCGTCGTGAGCTACTCTTTCATGCTCTACGGTGCGCCCATCCGGGGCCAAATAGCCAGCGATGCCGTGATTGATGGAGAACTAGGCCCAGTTCAGCGTGGTCTCGCACTCCGGACGATCAGCGCCTACTGCACCGTGTCCCATTATGCAGCGTGCAAAATGGCAGGTACTCCACCAATTCGCCTGCTAAACGCTGAAAGAGGGCGAATATAGCAACGGCAAGAGGCTCTCAAGAGCAGTGGTGTGGAGCTGAACCCGACCCGGAAAGCCCTCATCCGAGAGGTTGAACGGGCGGAGACAGTGGAGGAATGGCAGAAGAAGTGAAGCAGGTCAACCAAGGGTTGCTGGACGAGCCGATTGATCCCCAACATAGCCAGGTGGATCGATCGGTCTCATAGAGAGTTGGACTACTGGCTGACGCAGGCGATGAGTGGGCATGGCTGCTTCGGGGAGTACCTCGAGCGGTTCCAGAAGAGAGAAACTCCGGTCTGCCAGATGTGTTGGGCCGACTGGGATGACGCGGAGCACGCACTCTTCCAGTGCGAAGAGAGAAGGACAGAGAGAGCGGAGCTCGTGGATTGGCTCGGGACTCAGCTGACACCTGAGAACCTTGTGCCAACCATGCTTTGCAGTAAAGCGACGTGGGTTGATATCGCCGAATTCATCAAGATGGTGATCACCCAAAAAGGAGAGCGTGAACGGGCATTGCAGCGCCAGGGTTGGTTATGACATTGTGAATGTTACCCCAATCAGCGGGGAGGTTTAAGCGGTGCCGTTCTCTTTGCGAACCCAGAAGCGCAACCCGTCACAACGTCTACGAGCAGAATACCCTTATTGACCACCATAAAAAAATAGGTACCCTTCATTCGCACGAAGCAAAAAAACATCAAATTATATATATATGGGAGCGTCCACGCAAGGCCGGTCACTTAGCCCGGATCGCGCGGATTTTAGCGAAAACGTCTCTATTGAACTTGCTATATCCACGAATCAGTAATCGAGGAAAGTTCTTCACCCATATGAATCGATAGATTCTTCCTTGATCTTCTCAACGGTCACTCCAGTTCATCGAAAATAATTTTCCTTCAATGAGTAAAATGATGGAGATGTTTAGCATGCGATAACTCGGAAAGCTCATCTTCGATTCCAATGAAACTTCAATCAGTGATCCTCGCGTACCTTAGCTGTCGATCAAAAAATTTTCCAGAGAGAGTGCCCTGTTGGTCAGATATCCATTTCAGCGCAACCAAATCTGAGTGCGCCCGACCCGTTTTCGCGGAGCCGATCGCTCCGCCTAGTTACCAGGCAGGTAGTCGCGCGCATTGATGTACGTACAATGAACATCCAAGTATTCCGCACATCTGCATCGTTGAGATTATCCATACTACCTTCCTTGGGAACATCATCTGGGATAATTAGAAACTTTGAGATAGTCCATGTTCTCTGTGAAGATCTGTGAGGAGAAACCAAGGACAGGTTGAGGAAAATGTGGGTAGGGAACTCTTTATTCCGGAAGATGGATTCTGAGAGATGATATTGTCACATCTTACTCTAGAACTGAAGAATGGTCTAATTCACGTTAAAAAATTTGTTGGCCCTGGAGGGGCCGTTTGTGTATCCAAGTCTCGTAGAAAAGCGATCGGAATCATTCAGCTCGACGTTCCTTACTTGGATCATGGAGAGGGGAAACGAAGGCGAATATTCTCTGAAACTTCCGTAGACTTTTTGGATGATTGGTGCCATCGTTCCATGGGTTACAGCATTCACCAAATTCATTCGACATTATGATCCGTCGATCGTATCTCCAATGATCAGTGATCGACGAATGAACTAGCCATAGAGGAGAACAGAAACGAAGGAATCCATGCCAGGAAGTTGCGAGCTCTTGAGAGAAAGTCGAGCAGTCTTCTGGATAACTCCGGAACCGACTGATGCGCAACAGCAAGATGCTGGTTCATTTGAATGGTCGGTTTCCCACGAGACTTGAATACACAAACGGCCCTTTTCAGGGCCAACAAACTCTACGACAAGATCAGACCGTTCTCTAGTTCTAGAGTGAGATGTGACAATATCACCTCTCAGAATTCATCCCTCAACCTGTCCTTAGTTTCTCCTCCAAGATCCTCACAGAGAACATGGATCATCTCCAGGTTTCTACTTACCCCAGATACTGTTCCCAGGAAATGTAGTATGTATGATATGAACAATGCGGATGTGCGAAATACTTGGGTGATCATTGTACGTACATCGATGCGCGCGGCCACCTGCCAGGTGACTGGGCGGAGCGGTCGGCTTCGCGAAAACGAGTCGGGCGCGCTCAGATTTTGTTGCGCTGAAATTAATATCTGACCAACGAGGCACGGACTCTCTCTGGGGAACTTTTTGATCGACAACTAAAGTACGCGAGGAACACTGATTGAAGTTTCATTGGAATCGAAGATGGACTCTTCGAGTAATCGCATGCTAAACTTCTCGGAAATTTACTTCATTGAAGGGAAATTATTTTCGATAATTTGAGGTAACCGTTGGAAAGATGAAGGAAAAAGCCATCGATCCATATAAGGAGAGGAATTTCCGAGATCATTGATTCGTGAATATAGCGAGTTTAATAGCGACGTTTTTGTGCAAGATCCGCGCGGTCCGAACTAAGTGGCCGGCCTGGCATGGACGCTCTCTTATACATCTTTGCACATACATAGTGCAGGTGGAAAAGAAAATGTTCATCTTGATCAAAGATATTATGATTATCACAGATGTGATTTGTCGAGGATACTCTACTGTGAGAATAGAGGAATATAAAAACTACTGACGAGGAAAGGGAAGGGCTCCCAACTTTATCTCAACTATCACAGATCAATACTTCACCTATGTTCAATTACGAACTAGAAAGAAAGATGAAATGAAGATGAAAGAAATATGGAGGAATGGAAGAGAGCGGAAAAAACGAGCCCTTACAGATTGAAATAATGCTCAGCATCCACGTTGATTATCTGAGAAGGGGAGTGTCAGCAGGTAGTACCTCACTGCCTCTTTAAACGATTCTAGAGTTTTGGCTCGCCGGATACTAGGGTGGAGAGAATTCCAGAATTGTGCGCATTGAACTTGGAAAGATCGACTTCCATAGTCAAGTCGCATCTTCTAAATCCTGAGTTCCTTCTCTTTAGCATCAGCTCGAAGAGAGCGCTCATATTGGTACCTGATAAACATTGCAGACAAGTAGCCAGGTACTCTCAGATGCAGGATCTTATACATCATTGGAGCTGCAAAGTACATTCTCCGCGAATCAGTACGTAACTAATCCAAGCTCTCTCGAAACCGGTTGATGTGCTCGTCTCTCCTAAGATCGTGAATGGACCTCACAAGTGAATTGCTCAGTCGCTGTACTCGCGTTCGTAGGTCTTTGTCGGCATCGATGTACACAACCACGCAATAGTCCAGATGTGGTCGGATTAAGGTCCCGACCAGTCGAATTCGGGAGTCCCTGGTGGTGCATGCCCTGGTAAATCGCGAGCAGTACAGGGCTTCATTGACTTCCTCGGTTAATTGATCGATGTGCGGTCTACACGTTAGTTCACCGTCTAATGTCACCCCAAGGCTCACGATTGTGTCACTGAATGGAACAGACACTTTCTCCTGTATCTCAACTCCCGGCAGGTTCATCCGCTGTAAGTCTCTTACGTTCCTTTCGGAACTAAAGAAAATTGCTTTGGTCTTGCTTGCGTTGAGACGCAGGCCGGAGCCCTCGGCCCACCCAGCAATACCCTCGTTTATGTTCTCCCTCTCTTCTTGTAGGTAGATTCGGAGGTCATCTGCGTGAAAGAGATGACTCACCGGCTTCCGCTCTAACAACCCAGGCAAGTCATTGACATATAAGCTGAGAAGTTAAGCACCAAGAACGGAGTCCTGTGGAACACCCAGATTGCTTTCGAGCCAACTAGAATCCCCTTGTTTCGATATAATAGTTTGGATGCGACCTTGTACACACGACTTGATCCACAGGAGAGCCAATCTTGGGGAACCTAGATGACGGAGTTTACTTATCAGCTTTGATGGAGAGATCGTGTCAGATTCCTCACTAAAGTCAAACAGCCGGAGAAGAGTGATCTTCCCCTCATCCGTGCCTACTCGGATGTCATCAGTCAATTCTAGTAGAGCTGTCTGGGTGCTCAAATCAGTCTTCAAGCTATCTAGCAAATTCTCCCTCTCCAAATACTTCGTGATCTGGTCGTGAGCAATTTTCTCCAGAACCTTGGATAGAGAAGACAGCAATGCACTGGGACGAAAATTCGAGACCGCTGATGGCGCTGTGATCTCTTTTCGTGCAATGAGCTGTGCCTGCTTCCAAACTTCGGAAAAAATGCTTTGAGCAAAAGAGGAGTTGAAAATGTGAACAATGAGATCGCTTAAGGACGGAAGAGTCTTCGCTATCATGCACTGAGAAATTTCGTCCACCTCACGGGCCTGGGAGGGGGAATGTTTAATTGCAAAGACGACTTCCGCAGAATTGGTGGACTTGAACTCAAAGCCCTCCTCTGAGGCAAAAATTATTTCGTCCATTGCATCTTCGAGATTCTCATTGCGTGAGACGGAGACCCGAGCAAAGTGAGCGCTCAGCTCATCCGATGCAATACCGTGGAATTCCTTCCCTTTACTCTCTGGCAAGAGACTCAGTTCGTGCATTGATGAATGATTTTGGAGGGAAAAAGCACGCTCATGTTCTGAGCGCACGTCGACCACTCCACTGAGTCGAACGTACCCATTTTCGAGCTCGCGACACTCGCTCTCGTTACACTGGTTTCGCTCCCAGCGCCTACGCATCGCTCCTCGGTCATTCGTGAATACCTCCAACACAGGACCAATCCAAGGAGCATTGCCTCTACGGAGTCTAACCGTTTTTTCAGGCGCTGATTCATCTAAAACCGTCTCTAAGTTTCCATTCAAGCATTTAACAGCATCCCTAGGCTGGTTACGGTATTTTCGAGAGCTGTCCAGTTGCAACGCAACAGACGGTTATTAAGCTGCTCCAGACTGATTTTACAAAAATCCCTGTAAGGAAAGGAATCTTTCGGTGGAGCAGACGTGGAGACATTGATAGTCACGCCGATGACCGCATGTTTGCTGAAACTGGGAAGCAATTCATCCTGAGGGTCGGTGATTGTATCGTTTTCATCTACGTATATGTGATCAATCCACTTGTGAGGTGCATTGAGGTTATGTTGGTGAGTCGCGCCATGCTGCGCAATCTGTAGAGACAGTTCTTCCGTCAATGCAGTCAGTGTCTTTGTATCAGAGTCAGCCGTGTTCAACGAGTATGCATTCAGATCTCTCATTATGGTCTTCCGACTAAAACCTCCACACAGATGGCGTGATGAGCCAAACGGTTCATCATCCTTCTGCATGTTAGTGTTAAAAAAAAAAAAAAATGAGGGGGGCCTATAAATCACTCCTACTAGAATTAGAGGGGAGTTTCCCTGCTGTTCACTACAGAAAAGGAATTCAGGAATGCCTGGTTTCCTGAACCAAAAGTACTGGAAGAGGCTAAACTCTCCACCTTAAAATCATTGCGCACATACAGAGCAAGCGAGCCGCCTCGTCTATCACGGTCCTGTCGTAACAGAGGAAATCCCGGGATCTGAACAAGACTGTCGTCCATGACTCCTTCAAGGCACAACTCAGCCACACCAAGAAGATGGTAGGAGGGATCTCCAGCCAGGAGCCGGCGGAGATTCTCGATCTTATCCGTCAATGAGTCAAGATTGACGAACCATAACCCCGCCCTCAAGGATCTATGACTCTCTTGTAGATCTCCAGCAGGCTTGAATAGTCAAGAAGTCCTTGCAGATTCTGCGAACGAAGCTGCTTCCTGCTCTGAATCATGAGAGCTGTTCTGGGCATTATCCGAAGACTCACGAGTGGGTCTTGGGACCGTTTGACTCGCCTTGTAAATGACATGCAGTTCTGAAAGCGACTCGAACGCATACGCTTGATCGCCATTTTTTCGCTTGACCCAGAAACGTCCGCCAGCGTGCCAGACGTGCTTGGAGCCTAATTCCCGTGCAAGTGGCCTCAAACATTTGTACTTCTTATATTCCGCACGAGAAAGTATCTCATTAACAAAGATCCTACGGTCTGACACGTGTGCTTCCACGTCAAGGTCAAGCAAAGTGGGCTCGATGTTGTGAGTTGTGAAGTAATCGTAGGTGATCGAGCGCTTGGCTCTCACCATCTCCCGGGCTAGGCTGCTGCTGGAGAGCTGAACTATGCACGATGGTAGGGCGCGTGAGCTCAAAATTGAGGGATAAGGAGAAGGTACTCTTGAATTCATATTACGTTCCAAAATTCTCCCTCCAGAACCGCGCCCTGGCTGCAAGGCACGGACTCCAATGATTTTCTCCCCCCCAAGGAGGGGAGAATGGCCTTGAGCACTGGAAATGAAATTTGACGTACCTCTTCAATCGAGGCAGTTGAATCCTTTTTTTAAGCACCATTCATAACTCATCGATAGTGCTCACGATTTTCATAATTGAGTCCAGTGCCCCGCTTTCCAGTGTCACGAATTAGCTACTATAGATGAAATAAGTAGATTCGCAACGTGGATTTTTCTCAAGTCCTGTTTTTGAGCCACTAAATTGAATTAGTATACTCCGGGATAGGTAGGGCAAAGGAGGAGTAGACTTGTGGGAATTATATGTAATAATTAACAATAATTGAATAATTCAATCTTCAAATCAATAATAATCTATGTTAGTGAATAGGGTTGCATCCGGTGGTTCACTAACGATGTGAAATAATTACTGATTTGAAAAGAATTATGAGAGTTTGAACAATTCAATTCGATATGGATATTTTCAGTTTTAAACAAAACATCAATAGAATGTTCCATTCAGAAACAAATAGGAACGTTCATTGAATGAATCTATTGAAATAGATTGAATAATAGTACATTATGCACCGAGTTTGTGAGGTTGTCGTGCGCTCCTGGGCGATTGGTTTTCGGCCCGAGCCGCAGGCGAGGGTCGAGATAATCGCCCATCAGAAGGTTCAATCTTCTCGTAGAATAGGATAATCAAAATGGCGGAGTTGAGTCAAAAATAGACCTGATCCGTTCAATTTTGCAAACTTGATTCATTAATTTTCATAGATTGTTTATTGGTACCAATATAGCACGTCTGAATTTAATTCAATAATTAATAACAATTTGGTAAGGAGAAATTTCTATTGTGAATTTCCGCGATTCAAAGTCATGACAGTTCAAACTTGTGGTAGTAATTATGCAACGATCTTTCTCATTGTTCACCGTTATTGATGATCAAGATCAATGATACTTCGATTACTAGAATAATGATGCAATGTTCGAATGTCATTTATGAAATTATTCAGAGTCTCGAATGGATAAGAGATGTCTTGGATGGGTGCACTATGAACAGGCCCTAAGGGCTTGAAGGAGCCTCAAGTATAGGGAGAGGAATGGCGGGATCTCAACTGTAGAGAGAGATGGGTGGCGGGGCCTCAAGTCACGCCCTTAGATTTTCCAATGGAGTTTTCCAATGGGAGGCCACTCTCAACTATGTTTAGTAGCTAATGGTTTGTTCTTGAGAATAATAACTCAACTGATCGTAGAAACCCTTTGAAGAGTATTACAGAATGGATTATCGTGATTGGGGTAGATTATTTCTATTCTTCGAATCGAACTGTATAATATTTAAATCGAGCGATGAAATCAATCATCGAGAAAATTTTCGATTATTTCAGGAACTATGCGTTCAATTTGCCTCTAGTCAAGTTCAGTTTGTTGCTAAAGACGTGCATTATCTTATTCGATGGGGTGAGGAGCCCTTTATATTGATGAGAAAGAATATCCACAGTTACGCGAGTCGAGATGGTGAAAATAGCTACCGCTAGCTTCGAAAGAATGAAATAGGTTCATCTCGATAAATAACGGTGTGATTTCAACTCATTAGGGCTCGTTTGAAAGCTTGATATCTTATCTGCTTGTTTAGATGTTGAAATGGAAGGATTGAGACAATGCGGACCCTATACGGAACTCTGACGGGTGCATTCCCGCGAGTCGGTCGGGCTTACTCGTCAAGGGGTTGAAAAGCGATTCCACGAATTCTATCCGTCAGAATTCAACTCATTCAAGCTATTTTTGTTCGTACTGAACCTATCTAAGTGATGTGATAGCTTGTTTAAGGTCTGAAGGGGGTGCGTAGCGTCGGCAAGCAATACGGCGGTTGTCCGTGACGAGTGAGTCTCGAGCGACTTAT
>JAPYYZ010010606.1:0-13456 GCA_030522705.1 Eretmocerus eremicus
CGCCCACGGCCAACGCGCTAATCACACTATCAGACGACGCGCAACACGAAGAGACTCGAGCGGTTCTTTCACCTACCAGCCCCGCACTCTCCCCCGCGCCCATGGCCACCGCGCCTGTCATACAGCAGACGACGCGCAACGAGGAGAGACGCAAGTGGCACCTCTATCCAACAACCTCTCGCCCCCCCCCCGCGCTTGCCACTCCCCCGCTTACCCCCACCACGCTCGGCACGACATTAATCGACGCATAACGAGGAGAGGCATGAGCAGAACTCCCATCCATCGTCGCGCTCCGATATGGGTGATTTGGGGTTTTTTTTCAAGCCTAATATCTCGGGATAGAATCAATATTCTTGGATGATTCAAAATTGAAAATGAAGCTTAGATTTTTCAGAATAGGGGAAAAATGTTGCTGCAGTATCATTTTATTATTGAAAAATCCTGATTTTATGAAATAAACTATGAGATCATACATATGATGTTGAAACCAATGTTCAGAAACTTCGAAATAAGTTGGATTTCGATGCTAGTGACTTCTAGTCATCAAAAAACCAGAAATTGTGCGTCTCCAACCTGTCTCGATGCTTCTGAACGTTGGTTTGAGCATCATTTGCATGATCTCATTGTTCATCCAATAAAATTCGGATTTTTCAATAAGAAAGTGATACTGCGACAATATTTTTCTTCCATTTTAGAGAATCTAAGCTTCATCTTCTATCTTGAATCATCCAAAAATATTGATTCTATTCCGAGATATTAGGCTTGAAGAAAGAAAAACCCAAAATCATCCATAGTGCGCCCGTTACACAGCTAGCGCTTCCAAACAACGGACCAACACCACCTTCTGCGTTCATCACTGATACACTAGCTTCCACCTCCATCGACGGGGCAGGCTCGGGAGTCTTTGGCTCGTGGTGCAATACACCACAAATAATATCCATCACGAATCTGCCCGCGCCTTCCTGCATATCAACCGAACTGCCCGTGTTCACGGTTGTGAGTGATGCCGCGGTTCAAGAGGTTGACACAGCCCGATTTCCGCTTGACGAATCCTTCCCTGCCCTTATGACAGAACACATGCCCGCAACAGACGTCTTCGCAAAAGATGTGCCTTTTGCGTCAGGGAGCAAATAGCAGGACTATTGTGACATCAGTAATGCAGAGACTAGTGGCGCGGACACAGACACCATCCGCGACCCCACTGAGACATCAAATCGTGGCAATGAAAGACTCCTGAAGAAACAAGAACAGAGCAGAATAAGGACTGAGCGGTGGCGAGAGAAGATAAAGGCGGGGAAACTATTGCTCGCTCTGCCGTCACATTCATGAGTCGCGGGAGGGCGAACGAGCCACGAGATGGGAGATATGCACCGGATGCAAAACGGCGAAAGCCAACAGAACCTGCTCACGAAAACATGATATAATTGGATTCATCTGAATAAGTGCAAAAACAATCCACCTAAGACACCCAAACTAGCTAAATACATCACAATTGCACACAAAAAAGATACGGAACACAGTATTGGTAGCTCAACTGTAGTCTGTTGGATGTTGTTTATCGGTTGCATCAATTACCCTACAGTTAGAAGCATTCCCGGGACGGGAATGGTCTGGGGGGAGGGGGGGGTAGGGGGAGATTAGGCGTCCCGCTGGGCGAGATCTTCATCAACCTCATATTGGCTCTCGATTAATCCACTACAAATTGATTTCATCATGTGTAAAACAGGGCGACGAATCTAGAACAAATTCCTGGTTGATTTCTACTTGCAAAGCAGGATTCGCACATCATTAGAAATGATATATCAGCGCTGCGATGGGGCAACGCCACAGAATCACATGCGGTGATGCTGCAAGGCGGAGACGCTGTAACGCCATTGGCCTTCATGCGGCGACGCTGTGACGAGGAGACGCTGCAGCTGAGGCGGCGCATCGTCGAGGCGCTGTACTTCAATAATGTTTTATTGCAGATTTCAGAGTAGGTTGAATTCCAAAACCATTTCCTGGGTTACCTTGGTCTTTAATTAGAGCGGCGAGGCAGTCTTATGGATCAGTCTCTGTTAGTCATGACTTCAGATTGCTCGAGTTGTGTAGAGTTCATACTATCAGCTCATTCAAGTGTCTTAGAATAACAGGACAAAGTGAGGTTCTGAAAACTAGCGACCGCGAGCTCTGACTGCATCCCGCCGAAGGAAAAGGCCGGCGTAACCCGACCCAGCTGACACGGGCCAGCAGTATATCAGCCTCAAAATTCGTCAGCCCTGTTCTCCAGTTTGAGCCCCTCTTAGCCTGTCCACTCGTCCAGATATCGTTGCCCTTCCGAGTAGAATTTAAATACTCCAAACTGTAAGTCAAAATTTTATTGTGACCACCAAGTTGTAAAATCGTTTCAGCCGAATCATTCACTTGTATCTCCTGATTCTCGTGTTGCGTGCGCATCTATCCAAGAAAATCTTAATCTACAAGATCACGATTGAGGCTAGATTTCATAGTTCTGAGTTCACACCTTTCTCTATAACTTTGAATGAATTTCATCGTTCCATTTGGTTAATCTTGATTTATCGTGCCATTTTTTTGTTAAGGCATGCATAATTGTTCATTGCGAAAACGTATTGTTCATTATATCCGGATATCTGATCCATTAACTCCCATCAAATTTCATTAATATCAATGAGTGAAAATAATTCCATGAATCAATACTTCCAGTTTGCAAGATCCGAATAAGGATCTCTGATGATTGATTCATGAGAGAGGGGAATTTATCCTGAATTTTCATCGAATGGATATATATATATATATTATTAGCTGAATCTCGTATTCATAAGAAAGGGGTATCTGCAACTGAGCAGTCCGCTCGCTGGACTGGTCTCCAAACTCGAATATATCTGTTTATCCGAACCTCTCAGGTTTGGACATAACAGGGGATGAAATACTCAATCAGAGTATGGCATGCGCGCTCTTACGGCATAACTTAGCTCAGAAAGTCGTCCCATTCCTTTATTATATTTGTCAGCAAAAAGAGGATCTCTGTCAAGTTTCTCTTCCAATAAATGCAATCTACGCTTCGCAGTTTCACGACTATCTGGAAAAAAGTCTCATCACTTCTTCATAAAAGACCAATCTCCCACGCACCGTTGACGTATCTACTAGTTCTTCCAAGTGTCTCAAGTGCACGCTTGTCAATACAATTGACTCTCGAGACAGTACTCACTCCAATACATTCAAAGCTGAAATACTTTTTCACAAGTTCATCGAGAGGCCTCAAATTTTCAACTTCAACTTCAGATATCTCTGTACAATTGTGAGTAGAAGGGTTCAATATATTGAGATCCTTACCACGTAGTCACCAACCTATCAAATTACGAGGAAGTAGAAGATCTGTTCCTTCAATCTCGATGATTTCGCGTGTTACAATGAATTTTCCATTGTTTCGCCCCATCAGCAGTTCTTTAAGTAACTTATACGGAGCAATTTGAATGCTTGTGACGTTTGCACAATGTTGGGTGAAATCAGGACTCAAAATTTCCCTGAAAGAAGCAAGATCCTTGACAATCAATACATCTCTGAGATAATGCATCTGAGCACCGCATCTTTTTTCTAACTCATTTACTCTTTCCTTGGCAAAAACAATCTGATCACTCTTGTTGAACCTTTTCAACGCGATATTTGTTGGAAACCTTGTGATACCTAGTCTTTTTGCTACTTCCCTTCTCATAGTTGTTATAGTAGAGCCTTGATCGAGTAATATAAACATTGATTTAGGATTGCAACGGCTAGTTATATCCAGTTGCGGATAATTGTGGGAAATTCGTGGCGCTAGTCATGATATATTACACAGGACCACAAAATTTTTTTGGCTGGATAAATGGACCAAACCAGGTACTTTATTGGTTTTTTGCGTCGCTGAATCCGAATCCGGTCGCAGAATTGCTCCACCGCGTCACAATTTTCCGTAAACATCAAAATAAGGCCCAATTTTTGGCGATTGTGATAGTCAAATGATTGCAATATATACACTCATTTCAGGATCTCCAGCCTAATGTCTAGGATCTGCTGATGTAATTTTCGGCAGATTCTACTCAGTCCCGTTACCGTAAAACCAAAGTTGGGGCCCAAAATTCGAGAGAGCCCATTCCATCATCACTCATCCAGGGTTCATCATGTTTGTTCGTGAATCGATCTGGTATCTGATGGGACCCATAGACGTACATTGTGGAATAGGGTCTGAACTTGATTCGACTCATCCGGGCCCATGACTGAGGGGCCCAGGAATCTGGAGGCATCCGTTCCTGAAGCATATAGAGGAAAAAAGCCGCCCGACGAATCAGGACATCTTCTGCTACCGTCTTTTCCGTTCATGTGCTCTCTCCCCATGACCGATCATGTCATGATGGCAGTCAAATCAGATGATTGGGGATGAGGCTCAACAAGGTGGCATCGTATTAATCACCTTATGTGATGCAGGGATGGGAAATATGGCGTGATCTTGGGCTTGGGAGGTGCATTTTAGTTTGGTACTAGTTGTACATTGGGTTTAGTGTATGTCATTTGACATCAGTGAGTCTTACGTCAACATCACCTCAAAATATGCATTGCAATAAAGCTGACATCGGAACTTCCCGGAAATCCCCATCTCATACCAGCTATCTCTTGCTGTATATCCCATACGAGGTTTGAGTAGAGAACTTCTTCATCAGTCCTAGATCGTGCGGGTGTTGGAGCAATTGGGGGATTGAATGAGTGAGGAAGAGCTGATTTAGCAGAGCTAGTGGGGGCTAGAGCAGAGTGTTTCACCAACAGTGAAAAGTAGTCAGTCAAAGGGTTAGTGAGTGAAGTCAGCGAGTTAGTGGAATAGGGTGTGAGAGAATGAGTGAAAAAAGTGAGTGAGTAGGTAAGTGAATGAAAGAGTGAGTGAGCAAACGGATGTGTGGAGGAATAGGTGAGCCAGATTGTGAAAGAGTGAGAGGTCGAATGAGGGAATTCACTGGTGATTGAGAGAGTGAGTGAACGAGTGGGTGAGTAAGCGATTGGATGTGTGAGCCAGAGTGTGAGTGAGAGAGCTTGAGTGAGGAACTGAGTGAGAGTGTTTGGGGGATCGAATGGACAAGTGAACCAGTGGCTGAGGGGGTGAGTGAGTCATTAATCAACTAAGTGAGGGATGAAAGGGTCGATCATCGAGTAAGTAACTGGAGAAATGAGCTGATGCAAGTGAGTGAGTTACTGCGTGAGTTAGTGAGGAACGGGGGAGGAGGATCGCGAGCCGTAGCGGCTCGAGGGGAGAATGAGTGAGGGAGTGAATGGAAGACATTGAGGAGTCTCAGATGGGCAGAGGATCGAGTGGGTGATTGAGTGGATGAGTGAGAGAATGAAGCTAAACTCATGTAAATTGACAGATAAAAATCTCCTGATTCATGACTCCATTATCCATTCACGACACTCATCACTCTATCCCTATAATCTCCTCATTTCTCTTCGAAACTAATTCTGAACCTGAACGTATTCTCACTAAATTGCTACTGAACACTCGTTTGTTTGATACCCTGCCCCCAGAAACGAGAGCGTCCGTAGATACAAACTCAAAATTCACAAGAATCTGCTTCTGGAATCTGAACTTTCTCTTGGTTGTCAGGGAAATATCCTCTATATCCTTCTTGTAGGGATGGAGGAACAATTCTCTATCATTCTGTGGCTATGCTTTCATACCTACATGACAGATTCCATGATATCTCAAAATCTTCAAGAGGTTACCGTTTGGGCAGATACGGACGTCCTTGCTTCCGGGGGCAGTATTCCCTCATCACTTCCATATTATCTCAAATTTTTTCACAGGATCATGCTATCTCTCCCTTCCATGTGTCATTGACTAGCTTTTCACTTTTCACTCAACATCAGTCCTTTCTACCTTCTCACCTCATTGAAATTTGTCATACATTACTAACTCGAACACTCACATATCTCCCCCACTTTCGTCTCAACTACCGAATCAGACTTGCTAATCAACTCACTTTCTTATTGGCCAGATGGCAATGGCTTACTCAGTTCCAAGACTCCTCGCCCATTTCTGCATTCCCTTCCTTGCATAAAATACAGCAACGAACCATTCCTCTCATCATCACTAGCCCATATCTCATGTGGCGGTGAATCCCAGAACACCCATCTCATCACTGGCAAGGGCAGGCCAAGACCCATGGGTGACCAATCTTGACCAAAATTCTTTCACAGACTCCTACTACCTGCGATATAAGGGACATAGAGTATTCCCATCCAATGAGTCTCCCGACCGGAGATACAGCCAACGAAGGTAGTATTGATATTATATCTATAATTTTCCGAAATGGGCCCATATGGGCAGTGATGGAGACGTACGCTGTTTCTCCGGGAATAAAGCTCATTGGACGGAGATACTTCAGGCTTCTCATATCTCTGGTGGTATGAATCTGTAAAGAGATTATGGTGAATTTCGGTCACCCGGACGTCATGGTCTCCCCTTATGGATGAAAGAAAGCTGACTCCAGAATCTCTCTTGGACCGTCATCAGACTCATCCTAAGACACGATCTCGCCTAGTGAGGGATCGTAGGGACATGAGAGAGCAATTTGAACGGTCTTCTTCCCTCGAAATGGAATAGGTTCGAGCACATGTTTGATCGGAATGCGGAATGAATACACTCACCACCTCACCCACTCGCGTACTCATCCACTTGATCGCGATCTCGCTGGCCAATTCATCACCTAACTAAATCACTCTCTCACTCGTACCTCCACTCACAAACTCATTCACTCTCTCATTCTACGCTGTCTCTGGATCCCTTGCTCGATAGTTGTGTTAGTCATTCATTCACTCACTCACGTGATCACTTCGGGAAGTACTCATGACCGGGTACAGAACCCTTGCTCCTCCAGTCACGCCATTGCTCACTCTCCCACTGTATAATTGTCACTCACTCGCTCACTCACATACCCACTCATTCACTCACTCACTCATACGTTTACTCACTCTCATCAATTCCATGGCGGGATCACCCACTTACCTAGGACTCATCACTCATTCAGTGACTGTCTCACTCCATCGCTCATTCAATCCCTTGAGAACTTCCTCACTCGTCTATTCTCTTATCAACTCACAGTCACTGAGCAATGCGCTCACTCACTCACTCACTCACTTCTCTACTCGCTCATGTCACTCACTTCTCTACTCGCTCATGTCCCCTAATCTTCCACCTATTTCCCTCTCCTTCCCTCTTTTCATGACTCAACAACTCACCCTCTCTTTTGCACAAGCAATCACCCTCGCTCACTCACTTGATTATCGACGGCTCACTCCCTCATTTAGCGAACCATTCGCTCACTCACTAAACCATCGGCTATCCTGTTGGTTCGATATCTCACTCGCTCATTCACTGAATCACCCACTCGATCCTTTGCCCATCCAAGACTCCTCAATGTCTTCCATTCACTCATTCACTCATCCTCCTCCCAAGCCGCTACGACTTGCGATCCTCCTCCTCCGTTCCTCCCGAACTCGCGCAGTAACTCACTTACTTACATCAGCTCACTTTTCCAGTCTCTCACTCGACGGTCGACCCTCCAATCTCATACATACATTGAACCTAATGTACAAC
Organism: Eretmocerus eremicus; assembly: GCA_030522705.1. Lineage (NCBI taxonomy): Eukaryota > Metazoa > Arthropoda > Insecta > Hymenoptera > Aphelinidae > Eretmocerus > Eretmocerus eremicus. The sequence continues at coordinate 7,619 of JAPYYZ010010606.1, forward strand.
TAGTACCAAACTGGAATGCACCTCTTAGGCCCAAGATTACGCCATATTTCCCACTCCTGCGTCACATGAGGTGTTCAATACGATGCCACCATGTTGAGCCTTATCCTCAATCATCTGATTCGACTCCCATCATGACATTATCGGTCATGAGGAGAGCACTCGAACAGAAAAGACGGTAGCAGAAGATGTCCTGATTCATCGGGCGGCTATATTCCTCTATATGCTCCAGGAACGGATGCCTCCAGAATTCTGGGCCCCTCAATCATGGGTCCGAAAGAGTCGAATCAAGTTCAGACCCTATTCAACAATGTACGTCTATGGGTCCCATCAGATACCAGATCAATTCACGAACAAACATGATGAACCCTGGATGAGTGATGATGGAATGGGCCCTCTCAAATTTTGGGCCCCAACTTCGGTTTCACGGTAATGCGACTCAGTAGAAACTGCTGCAAGTTGCATCAGCAGATCCTAGACATTGAGCTGGAGATCTCAAAATGAGTGTATATATTGCAACCATTTGACTATCACTATCGCCCGAAATTGGGCCTTATTTTGATGTTCACGGAGAATTGTGACGTGATGGAGCAATTTTGCAACCGGATTTGGACTCAGCGACCCAAAAAACCTATTGTGTACCTGGTCTTGTCCATTTATCCGGCCAAAAAAAATTTTGGTCCTGTGTTATCGTTCTGTGGTATTCCCCTTGGCTTAACCACACGAGATTTTGAAGAATTTGGAATACTGTTCGTATGCATTCGATTTAAAGCATTAGAAGGTTCGTTGGTTGGATTCCGAATATCATCTCTGGAAGCAAAGTGGAGTGATGGATGATGAAAGCGATTGCACTGTGAGTGGTTATCCCTCACAAAGCAATTTTTCCTCGTGTGACCCTCCTTGGGGCAGTTAAAACGTTTTTTCAGAGTCTCACGAGCAAATTCTCGGCAAGAAGGCATCTTATGACTTTCTTTCGGACGGAACACGCAGTGACTATTAGGAGTTTCTGTGCTTGGAGTCGTTCGAGTCTGTGAAGTAGTAGCGAGAACAAAATTCTGGGTGTTTTTCTGAGCATTCGAGCTCTTGCGATCATGCGTATCATTTTTCCGATTTGGAGAATTGTAAATTCGAACGATTCCTACTCGAACAGCAACTCGAGCTTCACGGAATGAGAACTCTGATAATTTCCCAAGCTCTGCCTCATCTCTAAGCTCTGAGTCAACGTAACGTGCTTGATCTTATAACATTGAAGGTGGTATCTTTTGGAGAACATTTCTATGCAACTCTGGGCTATGTGAATATGCAATATTGTTCGAAGATCTCATCGCAACTACCGCGTTCTTCAATTTAGAGGAAAACTCAACAAGATTGATCTGGCCTGAGTCAACATTTGTCCTCTCTACAATCATTCGACGATCACCAAAATTGATCTCCAGAGTATCCATGATCTCTCGAGTGCCTGAGTGCGCTGAGTTCTGTTGATGAATCGAATGTTTTCTTCAAGCGGAGCCAACCTGAGGGGTTACCAGAAAACTGTGGTAGCTTTTTCAAGCAATCCATTCTATTGACAAAGTGAAATGTATTGTATCTTTGGAGTTTGAGAGATCGTTAATGTAAGAGAGTGTATTCTGAAGTGTGGTAGTCAAATCTGAAACTTGAATTGAGTTGGAATTGTCATTGCTCGAATGCTTTTTCTCAGTTTTATTCACAAGTTTCTCTGAACGACCGTTACTTTGACTTTGGATTCCACGCTTAACGCTCTCTAGATCCAGAGAACTGTCTTATAATGAATATTCTTGCGGACAATCTCTACTTACTACTCTTCTACTCATTGAACGCGAGAATCTAGGTGACCCTCTTCGATGCAGTGAATATTTTTCTCCGACAGGATATGGTGAGCAGCTTCCAGATGAGTCATCGTGATTGTCTATACCATTGGCTTGCCAATGTGGCCGCAACGTAGAGCTCGAGGGCGCTAATGGTTGTCGGTGGACGCGATGACGTTGGCGTTGACGAGCGCTCAACGAAAAGGACACATTAGCCTCGTTGTCGTCATGTAGCATGCGTACGGGCCAACATATCGGCGATCAGAAGCGAGCGATCCGGGATCGCTCTTACCGACAACTTTGGCGGTCTCGAACGAGTGGTGGCAAAAGTGCGCCTTCGTCGTCCTCGGCAGGGTTGCGCTGATGCGCACGCTGGCGGCCTCGAGCCGCTGGCAGTGGTGGCGTGCCCTCGTCTTCCTCGACAAGGCTGCGCTCACGCCGACACTGGCTGTCTCGAGCCACTAGTGGTGGCCGTACGTCCCTGCAGGGGGTGCGTTGCTGCTGACGCTGACGGCCTCGTGCCGCTGGTGGTGGTGGCGCGCCCTTGCTGGGCTGTGTTGCCGCTGATGCTGGCGGCCGTGAGCCGCCACTAGTGGCGGAGGCGCGCCCTCATCGTCTCTGAGAGGGCTGCAACTGTGAGACAGGATATGGGAAGATGCTGTATGCTATACACGTATAATAAAAACGAATGACAAAAAAGTTTCTGCTTTTCAAGCTGTATTTGAGTTCCATTGACGCCAGTTTCGATGTATTAAAGATAGGAATTGAAAAGTTCAGAGTCCATTGACGTCATATTCACGGGTCTAAGAAGCATTAGTCGTTGTCTTTGATGGGAACTCGAGGATTCAAAAGAATTCTGTATCGTATAATCGACTTGTTTGTTCAAAAATTTGGTTGTAGCTCTCCAGGATATCACATCGAACCGAAATTCTGACAATATATTTTGAAAGTCCGGACAATCGGTTTTATGCTGTTTGGATCTTTTTTGAGCTCTTTTTGGTGCCGAAAATCAAGCCCAGGATAAGGATATGAATTCCGTCCATTTGGAATTTGATGGAGGAACCCATATCTTTCTCAAGATTTTGAGAATTTCTGTCACTCACCGAAACACTTTCTCTCTCGGAGACGATTGTTCATATGCCGGAGAGGTTTCATTCACATTCAACTGAATCTCTCTACCCGTCACCAAAAAAACGGACGCATTCAACTTCGAGCTATCCTGGAAATGAACTTTTTCGAGAAAATAAGTTGAGGCCCGATCCGCGCATCATGAGGGAAATCATCCGTGACATTTGTGAATACGAGCAGAAAGTGCTAGTCTCCGTGGAACACGAGCAGGAAGTGCTAATTCTCGTTGGACACAATCGAAAAGTGCTACTCTTCGTCGAACGCAATCGGAAAGTGTCAATAGAGTAAAAAAAGCAGGGGCTGGCTTGTACTAAAGAGAGTCGCTACTAGTGACACAGGAATTCACCGAGATCATGGCCCGTATCCGCCAAGTAATCTGGTCACCTCATTTTCCATGATTTGCTGAGGGAAAAGGCACAAGATATTGCAAATACCGTGCCTGCTTCCTAGGGAAATGAACCTTGAGTGCGGCCGCGGGTCAAGAATCGGTACTCGATTTAGAGAATTTCTATCATAAGTTAAGGGATTGTTTCCATTCACATTGCATTGCTGACTCACTTGGTCCCACCAATATTGAGGAATCCAATTATCCATTATATTCCATGATCAACGACTCAAGCTTTGTCTCTGAATCCAAGTCTCATTTCAATCATCCAGCATACAGGTGTTGCTACTGCAATTTCTGGAATCCTGCTAAAAAAAAGAAGCCAACCGCGCCTAAATTGGATCTGAATGATGAGCCGGAGAGTCAAAATTCCATTTCTTCATCCCTTCCGGTGATGACGGAAATTCCCGGAGGAAGTCTGACAGGAGGTGGAGGCAACTTAACATAATCCGGAGCAGCTGATGTGACGGCTTCATCAATCTGAGAAGAGGATATCCCCAATGCCTCAGTAATGGTTATTGTGGATCTGTGAATAGTGAAGACGAGCCATCGACTCATCTCCTTGCGAAGTAGTTAGTTCGTTCGAAGAAGCGATGGAGACAGTTGATGTGCGGAAGTTGACTCCAAATTTATAGAGTATCGATTTCTGTGGATTGAGTGTAATGAAAATAAAAATCTCATAACTTTTTATCTCGATCAATGATCTCCCGCCACTATCTGATTATCTTATGTATCTTGGATAGATGGGTATCACGAAATAATTCATAATTCTCAGCGTCTGTGCTGACTTATTTCACAGGTCGGATTGAATTTTGATACGATCTGTGCACCTCCAAGTCTCGTTTCTGTACGAGACGAAAATGGAAGGATTTTTGAAATGATGGGAAAAATGCTGATTGACAATAAGACGAGAGATGGAGAAAACACTGCCCCCGGGTGTGATTCGGAAACACGACCCCGACAATTTGCGTATCGGTACTTTAACCACTAAGCAACCGGAGGCCGTCTGCTTTACAGCCCGAGGCAGCGTTTCCCCCTCTCTCCTCTTATTATCGGCCATTTATTCCCCACAGCCTCATTGTTTTGATATTGAGATCGGTAAGTCGGGAATCGACTTTGATGAATGTTCGTATGGAGTGATTTCTCATGTATCTTGGATACATGGGTATCACGAGGTAATTTATATTTTTCAGCGTCTGTGCTGACTTATTTCACAGGTCGAATCGAATTTCAATTCGATCTGTGCACCTCCAAGTCTTGTTTCTGTACGAGATGGAACTGGAAGAGTTTTGAAATGATGGAAAAAATGCTAATTGACAATGAGACGAGAGATGGGGGGAAAACTGCCCCCGGGTGTGATTCGAACACACGACCCCGACATTCAGCGTATCGGTACTTCAACCACTAAGCTACCGGAGGCCGTCTGCTCGACAGCCCGATGGAGCATTTCTTCCTCTCTCCTTTCATTATCGGCCGTCTATTCCCCACAGCCTCATTGTTTTGATATTTAGTTCGGTAAGTCGGAAATCAACTTTGATGAATGCTCGTATGGAGTGATTTCTCATGTATCTTGGATAGATGGGTATCAAGAGCTAACCTTTATTCTTCAGCGTCTGTGCTGACTCATTCCACAGGTCGAATTAAATTTGAATCCGATCCGTGCACCTCCAACCTCGTTCTTGTACGAGATGGGATTGAAGGATTTTAGAAATGATGGGAAAAATGCTAATTGACAATGAGACGAGAGATGGAGGAAAAACTGCCCCCGGGTGTGATTCGAACAAACGACCGCGACATTTTGCGTATCGGTACTTTGACCACTAAGCTACCAGAAGCCGTCTGCTCGACAGCCCGAGGGAGTGCTTCCTCGGGCTGTCGAGCAGACGGCCTCTGGTAGCTTAGGGGTTAAAGTACCGATACGTGAAATGTTGAGGTCGTGTGTTCGAATCACACCCGGGGGCAGTTTTTCCTCCATCTCTCGTCTCATTGTCAATGAGCATTTTTTCCATCATTCCAGAAATCCTTCAATTCCACCTCGTACAGGAACGAGACTTGGAGGTGCACAGATCGAATCAAAATTCAATTCGACCTGGGAATTAAGTCAGCACAGACGCTGAAAAACATGAATTAGCTCGTGATACCCATCCATCCAAGATACATTAGAAATCACTCCATACGAGCATTCATCAAAGTCGATTTCCGACTAACCGATCTCAATATCAAAACAATGAGGCTGTGGGGAATAAACGGCGGATACTGAGAGGAGAGGAGGAGAAATGCTTCCTCGGGCTGTCGCACAGACGGCATCCGATAGCTTAGTGCTTGAAGTACCGATACGCGAAATGTCGGGGTCATGTGTTCGAATCTCACCAGGGGGCAGTTTTTTCTCCATCTCTCGTCTCATTGTCAATGAGCATTTTTTCCATCATTTCAAGGATCCTTCAATCTCATCTTAAACAGGAACGAGACTTGCAGGTGCACAGATCGAATTGAAATCTAGTC
>JAPYYZ010010611.1:0-11301 GCA_030522705.1 Eretmocerus eremicus
TAATTAGTTTCCATAATTCAACTTGGTTAATTAAGAAGCCACCGCGGAAGGTAACTGCTTAATGGAATAATGCGCTCTGGGGACGCACTTCGCGGTAGAAGGTACATTCGCACCGAGGCATACGATCCAGCGAGTGCTTGGGATAGTCTCCTCTGGATTTGGGTTTTTTTTTGGGTGACAAGGGGTGAGTTTGGAGTTTTTGGTTACGTGATGTGAGACGGATGAGGTGTGGGGTTGCAAGAGTGTATGGAGCTATTCCTTGGTGAGCGGGAGGAATTCATCGATGAGTGGGTGTATTATAATGTAAATAGCACTGGGGAACAAATTGTCAACGAGTTGACGTATCTGGGATGAAGAAAATTGCTCCGTGTAGAGTTTTGGTCGCTGAATTTATATCATGTACCGCTTTGCTGATTCAATCAGAGCATGTCAGGAAACACCAACATCATAAATCTGCCAGCAATGCTCACTGAATCAGGTAACTCACTGATTCTTGAACAGCAGCCTGTGACACTCCCATGAAGCTTGAACTCATACGTAATGCACACCTCTCCAACATTAATATTGGTAACCCCCGATTTCTCAGAAATACTTTCTTGGTCACCAATAATACCTGTTGAATTTATGAGTAATACTCCTATGATCCAGCGTCGATTTCCCTCGAGCTCATCAGCGATGCTTCATTCAAGATCACCAATTCATCAGAGATGAGACTTCAATCTGTCTGCCATACTCACTGAACCATGACCAAAAATGTTTGATTCGTCAGTGTCCCTGACGTATCAGCAATTTCGTGGTTCATCCTTCAATGCGATCTTCACTTCCACATCCATCAGAGATACTCACTGATCTATATCCAAATTTCTCTCTCAATACATGAATGTTATTCATAGATTCAACCGCTTGTGATGGATGCTTACAAATCTATTGGCCATACGCGCTAATTTACGAGAAATGCTCACTGGCCCATTACTGCATTTTTATTGAATTCATTCAATCAGTCCAGAAACAGTCTTTGATTTTCTGATTATTTGTCCATTCTTCTATTCGTGAGGAGAGATTGATTGCTCGAGTTGGTGATTAAGATTTCCTCGAATTTGGATACTTTCAATTCGATCGTTCCTTTTTTTCCAGAACTTCTACCATCGGGTCAAATTTTTTGACGCAGGATCAACGAAGTTTGAAAGTTGAACAGAAATCCGATGGATAATTGCTGAGAATATTTTTTGGTTTTTGAGAGCGCAAAAATAGTTTTGGATCGGTTCGGATAATTTCATTCCCCACACTTCAAAAAATCAAGGATGAAAAATGCGCGCATAAGCTGAGGCACTTCTATTTCACAAAATACAGAGGTGGTGAAATGGAGCACATTCACCTCACTCGAGGATAACGCACATGAAGAATTCGATGGAAAAATCAGCCTGCCCGTAGCTTTAATTACGCTCCGAAAATGTGCCGCGGAAGAGCTCGGATCATTGCTTACCCTCAAAACCAAAGAGAGAGAAAATAAGGCACTGAGAGCAGCAGCAGTGCTCCATTCAGTCAGAGCTCCCGCGCAGTTTCCACGAGATTTATGGAAACTTTGAAAGACATTGCAAGGTTAATTCGCAACTTTGGGCTCGGGCACACATGCTTCGCTCTCTCGCCCTCGCGCAGTACAGTATAAGAGAGAGAAAGCCACCCTCACAGCGGCTGAATGTAGATAACGACGTGTTTGAGTCAGCCGAGTGGGAATAAGTAATTCGCAATTTCTGCGGGGCCGAGAGGAACCCGGGCTAAAGGGATCTCGTGCAAACCCAGAGACATTTCTCCTCCCCTATACCGCTGCTCGCCCACAAGACGGCTCCCTCCCGTGTTGGCTTTAGAAAAACGAAGGGACCGCATCGGCAGAAAGAAGTTTGCCGTTTCCTTTAAAAAACAGCTCGATTATAGTCGCCGTCTCCGCCACCGTCTACTCTGGGTCGCATGGAAAAACTTGACACTCTGCTCTCGCTCCTTTTTCTCATTCTAATGCCTTTTCTTTGACTTCTCTCTGAGGGGTTGTCGAGAGGCTGCGATGTCCTCTCATTCCTTCTGAAATGCTTGTTTTTCATTTGGGGAGAGTTGGAAATGGGTTTCAGGCATCTTCATCGCCCATCAATACGCAAATTTTTATCACCCCATACGTCTTTCTCAGAAAAAAAAAGAAGGAGTTTTGATCATTTGAAACTTTGTTTCAGGGTGTGCATAGCATGCTAGGAGATAGGAGTGAATCGGAACGTCATTCCGTGGAGGTCATTTGATTCGGTTAATATGATCTATATGGAGAAGACTGACGGATGAAGAGTCTCTCTTAGTTTCAGACTTTCATTCTTTGGAGCGGATTGGTTTGGCCTGCTTTGAAGATAATTTATTTAATACGAGCATGGTGAAAATTTTCGATTGGAACACAGTAACTTCTAAGTTTTGAACACACTACAGCCTATGGAAGGGAGTTAAATTTATTCTGTTATATTTTTGTCACACGTGGGCTCATTTCAAAAAACCTCATGAGATATATCCAGATCATTGAGTATTTTGTGAACCATGTCCTGATTCTACCAAATTGTCACATTTTTCCATTGCACACGTGACTCAATTCAGGATTTTTCTATTAATGGAACTATCCAAGGAGTGCCATGTTTCACTTCGATAATTCTCCATCTGACACTGTCAACTGATTTTAAATTATGGCCCCGAGAACTCTGAGATTTTATTGGAGCAAACACCGAACAGTTTTTCCACGAGATCCAATCAAAATCTATCATCCACTTGGTCACTAATTTCTCTCCTCACCCTTCAGGTATAGTAATGCAGTATGACACGATCACAATTCCTATTGCGAAAACAAATTCAGTCCACCACAATAACGTTCATGCAGTGATATCTACCCATATATTTTCACGTATGATTCTAATTATACCTCAAAGTTTGTTTTGTGCATCACGTCTCTGCTACAGTATCTCCGTAGAGAGCCCTTTTTCCTATTCCACGCTACAAACCCACATATCGAATGACCGTACAAGTGCACAATAACGCGTGTACCCCGAAAATTACAGGCACACAGTGGCCATATCAAATTTCACTTCACCTTGCGCGCCCCAATAAATTCAGCCGTATACTGCTCTTATATTACATCAACCAATCAAATCTCGGGCATCTGCTCCACTTTCCGCGTCCAAAATTCAGAACAACGAGCTCAAACAGCGCCACCGTGACTCGATTCGTCCCCCACGCGATCGAATTTATCACGTGGGTGATTAGCGCTAGACCATTTCCGAAGATTTCCAATCCAGGAAAATGGGCCGGCCGGGATTATGGGATATCTCCGGCAATCGCGGGCGTATTGATGCGCATTAAAGTAACGACCGGGTGGTATTTCATGCGTGGACGTGTATGTACGGCAGCTCGGGCTACGCCTTTCCGATGTGTGTCAATAAAAGTGCCGCAGCTCGCGGCCACCCTCTGACTAATAGACTCAATTATGTTTGTCCGTGTAGCGCTTGCCACCCCTAATACGAATCGCGGCTTGGGGCTTGTGTTCGACGTAATGGGCGCAACGCGATCGAGGAGTATAAGGGAAAACGAGAGAAATGAGGGAGAGAGGTGAAAAAGGATTCCCTTTGGTAAGAGGCAACGAGCCGTTCTAGGTGACGCCCGCATGAGGTGGCGATAATTTTACCGAATCGTTCGATTTTTCGGGTACGTGTTACTGATTTGGTTTTTGGAAGTAGAGGCCGAGGATTTCTGCTTCGCTTTCTTTGATCGGTTCCTTTTTCGTTCTCTTTTCGCGCTTTTGCTTATCTTACTTCTTGCTATGAAGGTTCTCGGATCGAAAGAATATCGGGGTGGTAGCAAAGCTCATGCTGCTGATTTCTATGTGGCGAGCATGGTTTCTTGTTTGAACATACTCGATAGTCTCTTCATCCTTTGGCTGATTTCGATTTCGGGAATACTGATATGCTTGGTTCACTTGATGCGTAGCTTGATTTTCGATCAGTCAGGTGCGGAGTTATCCTGAAAAAACGATGACCATTAATTATGCTATCTTGGAATTTCTGGTATTCGATAAACTTCAAATCTTTTGAGGAGATGTCGAACGGAACATCGGAAGTGAGGCGGTATGAGAATTGGATAACAGCAAGGTATTTGTAGATCAGAGCAAGTTCATTCTGACCTTGGAATAGTCGAGATAGTTTTTTTCAGAAATGCCGAGTCTAACGATCATCCGTCTTGGTTTCGCCATCATTCATATGATTTCTATTGTTATTGCATTCATGTAGATTTTTCACACCACCGTCGAGAGGCATTTCTCTATGAATCATTTCGAATCCTTGTAATTCATGAGAAATCAACTCAACTCTTCATTAGCCATTTCGATTTTTCACATTACAGTGAAAGCAGTTGGTCATCCATGTTACTCTGAGATATGAGTAGTTCTGTTGAATGTGGCATATTCTGCGTCCGAGGCCGCATAAGCCTTCGCGACTTGCAATTATTGCGGTTAAAATTTTCCAGGGTGTATTTGGTCGCTCAAATTTTTAAGGCGGAATGGCAATTTCGTCCCCTTTTCGGCCTCTTAAAACATGCCGTGGTTTTCCCTGAGGTTTATCTTAGTCTACGCAACTCTGGATACTTGTTTCAGACAAGTAAATCAGAATCAAACAAATCAGAATCAACTCCCTTGATTGGCCGAAATTCATTCGGGGCTGAAATAATCTCTTGACACAAATCACACCAGTGTACATTTTTGGCCTCAATAAATCCCATTTTCGGTTGAACCACTAATATACATATTCTCCTCCTGGCATAATTAGTGATTATGAAGAACTTATTTACATGTTAGTATATCCTCATGCTGGACCATAAATTTGCCAACTCTAGAATTGAATACAATAAAAGTACTTGAACTTGCGGGACCATGATTCTCCATTCAGAGCAACGCTTCGCAAACTACGGCCAGAAACTCACAACTTCTGAAGTTGACCTAAGCCCTGACTGAAAGATATTCAATTAGCTCGGATCTTGTTGTTTGTGTGCGTAACTAATAAAAGAAGATTATGGAGCACATAAGCAATCACCAAATACTCGGAGGGCCATCATCTCTGATTAAATTCCGTTCCCGATTGTCACCATGGAGCATTAATCCTATCGCGCACTCATGAGTGTTGATTTCTCGTTCGTATCTACCCGGATGAATAGAGCAACGAGAAGCGGGCACCCCTTCTGAGCCAGATCTGCAGACGGGTGTAACGGATTAAGACCGATGGGCTATCTCTTCTCTCTTTCATAAAAGTGGAGAAGAGGCGAAGCTCATATCGCAAATAAGAGCGATATCTGGTGGCACCGGCCCTGGGGGAGAAAAGGGTTGTATTCGGACGCCACCATGTGTTAACGTGTCAGTGTAGCTCGTATAAGCCCATATGACACATGGCTCGATGGATTCGCTTGATCATCTGTCAGGTGGAAAATATGTTACACCGTTGTCACGAATCCGAGAGTGTCGAAGTTTCACAGCAATCAGGAGATTATTTATCACCAACCGTTGTGTATAGACGATAGGGATGCTTCTTAAGAGCAACTTGCAAGCGATCTTGCGACTTGGTTTTCGAACATTTCATACGTCATGTGACACTACCGCTATTTACTTAATCGACAGCATATGACTCTGTGGTCCCTGTGTGAGCGAACAATACTTCTTTATTATCCGTCATCCTCTGACTCGGTAAAGACCGATAGTGGTATGATAAGTCAGCTATACATAAGTTTGCTCATGCACATGAAATGAGAATGATCATGTCACAACATTTTACATTGTTCTCGTTACGTCCGCAGAATTTTATTCTACGAGAACAAAAGCGCCAAGAACGCTCCCAAATGCCTTCCAATCCAGACTACTGATAAAATCGAGTGCAACAATGATTCCGCTTATCCTCCTCCACTCTACATGCGTTGTTTTGTCGGATATTCCTCTATAAATTCTGTGGCACATACCCGAGCCAACTCATCCAAAAAAGTCTATCCGCAGTGCACATTGAGTTGGCTCGTCCTAACATTTATCACCATAGCTTTCGATTGGTTGTGTTTTGAGATATGCAAGCCTGTGCAAATTGAAGCTGGGAAAATGCTCTTGAAGATTAATTGGCCAGGAGAGACCACGACCTCCGGCTCACGCATTTGGCTGAAACTTTTGAATCGTCTTCTTTTAGCACCAAAAGATGAAATCTGACGCAATATGCGCCCCGACCTGATTCTCAATTCGCGATAAATTTTCTGACGTTTCAAGCTTCGAGGAATTTTGAGCCGTAGAAGCATCCAATCACACGGACATCTGAGTTTTGATTCCTGACTGACTTCGAACCTGTGATTTTCTATTCATATTCATATCTTTGAATTTTCATATCTGGATTCACGTACCACCAACGTTGTACAGATTTTGAATGGTCATCATTAATAATGGAAGGCCACAATCAGAGTACCATCAATTAATATTCAGGAGTATATTTGATCTTATTGTTAGTGCTTGTATGGAGATCACTCTCAGTCGATTTGATCCATGATCGATAGCAGTACCTTGAGTCATCGATTCCGACAAAGTGTGACGCCTTTATACGTTTCAAGATTCTGCAAATTATTGCCAGCATAAAACTTGAGATCCATGCTTCTCACCAATACCCCCAAACACACCACCCATAAAATGGACACAACCTCAGCACGCTATACAACCCAAAGCTCCTCTCAAGCATCCTCGCACTCCCCGCAATCTGTCTCGCTCTCATTCGATAATACTCGATACTCGGAACGTACGCGCAGCAGTACTTACTCTCGACCTCTTCAATCCAGCTCCTCGCAAAAGTGGCCTTCGACCGTGAGCTGCTCCTATATACGTCAAAAGGAGCACAGTCTCGATGATATACGCTCGCCTTTGCTCGAGTTATAAAATGCCCATATCTGTACAACATTGCATATATCGGCGGCGGCTCTGCTCTTTATCTGCGGCTCGCGTTTATTCCTCGCGGGACTCCGACTCTCTCGACGAGTGCCCGCGCTCGCCTTTACGATCAATCTATCGGGAACCCGGGAGGGATTATGACTTCAGAGCAGATCTGCAGCGAGTGCAGACCCAGAAGAAGACGAGCATCTTCCAAGAGATGAAAGATTCCTTGGCCGCCGCTCTCGCAGAGATATTGACCGTATTGCGGACTGATTTTATGGGCTTCGACTATAAACTCGAGAGATTCTTTCTCTCTCGCCAAAATCGACCGCGAGAAGTGGAGCCGCGATGATTTTCAAAAGTGACCGCCCTCCGAGCTTCAATGTACAGAGATAAGAGCAATACAAGGCGATAGAGGATAGATTCCGTGGGATCGCGTTCGTTGGCGCATTAGCCACGTGCATGGGGTGTACCATACGAAGGAGAATATCGCGTCGTAAGAGAGAGGCGCAGCGCGAGCTTTAATGCGCTCGCGAATTATTATGTGCGAGGCGTACCTGCACATACAAGCTTGCAAGAGGGGGTAATTGTCGAGTCGTTATATGCTCGCTCTCGCGAGATTTTATTGTGGCCCGAGCGATTAACGGAGCGCAGAGATATTATGCACGCGATGAAAAAATGATGCTGCTCGGTATAACCCGCGCGCAGACTCTCTCGCGTGCGAGAAGCCGTAAATTTTGACTCCAGAGCGAGAGAGAGTGAGCGAGAATATGGGCGATATATACTTGCTACCGCGTCTCACAGAGAAATAGCCGATATATGGGCGCATCGAGGAGCTAATAAACGGTAGTTTGCTCGGATGTACCCGCGTTACGTTGAGCTTTTTAACGACTGAGCGCGTTACATTTTGCGCGCTGGCTGGATTTTATACGCGTGGCTTTGAGTACAGTCGAGAGAATTATGGCCCTTAATGGATTCTACATTCCCTATTTTACAGCTGATCTCCGATAAGAGAGTGATGTTTCGTGTGGGGTATAGGAAGAGGGCTTGATTCGTATTGATTCGACGATAAAAGGTGTTAGAGGGAAAGTTCAGTTGTAGCATGGTATAATTGTGAATTTTGTAGCTTGATACGATTGAGCGATGAGGAAGAGTACTAAACGGTGCTGGAAAGTGTTTTTTGCGCCGATTCTTGAATCTTGAGAATGTTATGATTTTACAACTTTGGCGATGAGCTCAAGTGTAGGGCGGAAAGTGCGATTTACGGTGGTATGCTTCGCGAGCGGGATGAGAATTAGTACCTCATTTCTGGTGGTGCTCTGTTGCTGCGAGAGGAATTCTGATTCTTCGAGAAACTTCATGAAGTTGTAATGCGCGACGGTGAGATTCATTCGGGGAGTCTCGCGCGAGAATTTATCTGGCCTCTGCGCTGAATAATTCGCAGAGAAAAGCCCGGGCGAGTGCGAGACTCAAAACCTTGGCAATTTCTCGCCACTCTGTTATTCTTGAAGCAGATGGAGTGGGACGCACGGAGCTTTCGTGTTGATGGAATCTTCGAAGAGATCGTTCTCATCTCAGTTCCCAAAATAGTGTATAATCATCTTACGTGGATTGCATTTGTGAACTTCAATTAATGATCACTTTTCTGCTATGGAGCATATTCTGATTCGAAGAGCATATCGATTTCAGAGAAAATTGAATCGGATGAGATAGCATCATCGATGGAGCCCAATTCAAGTTGAGCTGAAAGTACAATAGCTCTTTGCACGATTAAATATCAGCGGTGGGGCGAGTTTCACGTGGTGTGAAAGGGAATCGCTTTCAAATACTTTTTGTAAAGTGTAGAATCATCCAAACGGACTCTCGTAGTAGGTGATTCAAAAGGCGAGATTCTCAGTTTTCGATTTCGTGCCTCGGAAAATTGATTTTGCAGCTTCCCCAAGAATGAAAAGGTATTGTTGGAGATCAGACTTGATCGCGCTTTCCTGCTGAAATAATTCACCCAAGCAGAATGTGGAGTTATAATCGAGTTTCATTGAGTCTGGCCTCCATTATCCAACTTTATTTTACGGTAGAACCGTTAAATTGGAAATTGATTTTAGCCGAAGTCTCTGTTACAGAAGTTCCATGAAAATGATTGAATGCATTATTTTGAATCTGATAGTGGTCCATCATGCCTCACAAAATATATCAAAGATAGTAAGTAGGCCCCTGGGAAATTTGTATTGATAACTTCGCGATGCGGTAGCCAAAATTGAATAAATACCATATGACGTAATAAAGTACTAAAGTAGCCCCGACGTTCCCATAAAAACTTTGAATTAGGAGCTTTCAATTGCCTACCGTCTGAGATGAAATTCAATCTAAGAGTCACGATCAGAATAGAAGGAATGAAACGAAAGGCATAACAGAGTTTTATGGTATCATCATTGTTAGGTTCAGCATATCAGACTGCCCAACTGTGCGCTTTGGGGACTGTATCACAGTCCCCAAAGCGCATGACATGTAACAATTTTCTATGGTCGACCTGCTACCTAAGATTTCAAGTCTTTGAAATCCGCAAATGATTTGTGGTACATATTTTGAAATTTCTAAGGGTAAGATGAGCGCTCCATTTGTTAGAACCGCACTCCAATTAACAGTTGAATTGCCATCATCTATAATTCGGCATCGACATGCTCCGGACCACCAAAACTTCAAAGTTCGACCACGCGCACTATTCGCGTGCTCCGTGGGATTTCCTTCGCGAGACAAGAGTGCACGAGCCTCAGAATTCGCGCGAGCGAAAAATATATATCGTTGGCAAGCTCGCGCGATATCGCGCGGAAGCATCACCCGCTCGTTCATCGTCGGCTAATAAAGTACCCGAGCTTCTGGTTTGGCGGCGATCGTAAGAGCTTGGGCTGGAAAAAAAAGTCGCATTTAATTGCCGTAAACACACGTGTTGGCCATAAAATCGCGCCAGAGCGTATACCCGGCGCGCGGTTTTCCTTCCTTCCCCGGATGAACTGCAGCCCCGTGGCACGAAATCGCTCTGCATACGTATGCATGCACCCGCTTCTTTCCTTGCCGCACTCGTAAACTGATCCGAACGAATGTGTTCATTACGAGCTTTCTCTTCTTTCATAAAGTTGTTGCGGCGGCGTTTTAGATACGTGTTAGCTTCTCAAATGATAATGACGTTTATTGAAATTAATTGAGCGACTGTGAGTAGAGTTGCCTTGCCCTCTTTATAACTGAGTAGACATAACATTCTAAGGAACATGGTTTTTACGGAGGCTGGAAGAATTCACTTTTTCGAGGGCGGATTCGAGGCGGTGATGCATGGCGACAAGTTCGATGCTCGCTTACTGCGAAGCTTCAAGAGGGGAAACGAATGGGAAAGGATTTAACAATTTTATCTCTTGACTTTGTGGATATATTCAGGCAAATTCGGGATGAGAGAATTTTTCGAATCTTTTGGGCATCATGTGACGATATTGCTTGACTGTAATGTAGTCATCTTTTTCATTAGCAATTCCGTGGTAGCAAAAAGCCCGTGACATTGTGCACTATTTTTCGTTTTTTATCGTCTCAAAAAACCACAGAAACCGATAATAGCTTGACGAGTTGGTGATTGCATTTGCACGTGTGCTAATGAAGATGGTCAAATCATAAGGTTCCTCATTATTTGCTTCGTGAAATATGGAAAATTGTATTCTTATCAAGCCTACTCCGCTCTATTTCTGTACTCCTTTAATTAATTAATGGAGTATTGGGACTCGAGTGCTCGTTAGGAGCTTCCGTTAACTTGGACCACTAGAGCACGGAAAAATTTAGTGGCTTGCTAGTTGAAAAAATTGTGAACCACTATGAGGTTGTTCGTAACGTAAGTAGAGCATACGTCTAATTTGAAAAATAGATTCATAAATCATTTGGTGGACGAAGATACTCTTAATGCAATTTCAAATTGACGCATCTCAAACCCGAGCTTTCCAGAGCAACTTGTCTGCGCAATACATTGTATCCACTATACGTTTACTCATTAAAGATAAATACCTATCCTTTGCAAAGGAAGTGGTACTGACGTCTAAGGGAATTATTCGATCCGTCACAAATTAAAGAGATTGCCGACAGCGAGAATTTTGCATCGGATCTTAGCCTCCATTATTGGAAATTCGAGTCGTCATCACCATGCACCATCGTTTTACTGTACTACTTGGATTCAAACATCAAATTAACTGCGATTTGAATGTTGATCGTATAATACTTATTCCCTGGTAGAAAAAAGGTGTGCGGTACGGTCGTATTACGACCGTAGCGCTACTGTCTACTATCGTACTACTGCGCAGTACTACGGCCGTATTACG
>JAPYYZ010010615.1:0-13268 GCA_030522705.1 Eretmocerus eremicus
ATGATTTTCTGACATTTGCACGTGTGTGGAGATACATAAACGGCACGAGAGATGCCAGTTTGACCTCCCGTAGAATAATCGACTCATCAATAAGGTATAAACTTTAGTATTGTACACTCCGAATAAGAAGTTTGTATATGGTAAAATTTGTATATTTTATACAAATTTACATATCAGAATACATAGCATTCTGGCGATTAAGAGTCCCATAATCTTATTTCACTTCTCACGTACTGAAATTCTCAACTGGATTGTCAGAAATATAAACCCTGATTGAGCATAAATTAATAAACGAAAATAGTCATTGTGGGCTGTAACATTACTTTAGCTGACCTTTTCACTATCAAAAAGGATAATTCAGGGGCGATATCATTGTTTCCTTCAATTTACTGAATGAATACGTGATGGGATATGCCGACGACGTTCTTTTGGGAAAAGCGGGGCGATGCACGTGGAGGCACACGAATGATGAGCTCAATCAACTTCGTCCTAAGAAGCTGTGCCCAACATCGCCTCAAAAACCTGAGAAATCTGGGGGAAAATTTTTTCATATGTTTTTTTGAGCTACATTTCAAGATCCCAGAGAACACGTAGGTGTAAGTATCATAGAATAGCCGGAACACGAAAAGTGCCCAACCTTGCCCCACTCTTCCCTACATATGAGTGATGGGATTTTCTGCGCCCGAGGTTCGTGCAAGCCTCCGTGACCTTCAATCATCGCGGCTAAAATTTTCGATAGTATATTTTATTGATACCGAACTTTGTAGTTGGTTTCCGGATGACTTTAGGTGCCTTAGTTTTTCATATCGGACAATTGGAGGTCAAACTGTCAATTCCGTTCGCTGTCTAGAGCACAATATATTCCTTATAAAAACCACCACTACTGGTACTATGTGAGTTCGTCAATCCTCATGCTCAATCATTATTCCAAATTCTATAATTTTGAGTGAATCATTCCACCTTTTTGCGAGTCAGAGTTTGAAAATCAGTCGACGTACAGGCAGACATTGTTTTGTCCAGAGATTTACACCAAAACTCCTAGTACAGCATTAATAACGGCGGCAATCGCCCCGATCATCAATATGGTTCTTTATATTAGCTGAGTTATTATCAAAGCATCCTAAGGGATTGAAATAATGCGCGAGGACATTTGTGGAATCCAATCTGTACATCTGAGGGTAGTTGGAACGTATTTTTGAAATCGCTTACAGAATTTTCTGCCAATTCCAGGATTTCTTTGGTGTGCCACTCTCCTATGAACTCTACCGCGTAATAAAACGCTTCTTAAGGATTAGTATTCGGTGACATTATGTGAAATCTATGCGCAAAAGAATCTGGGATGAGTTCCCGAGTCACGAGAGCATTTTTTAGCGCGTCAAATGTCAATCCCGCCTCTGTCAATTTCATATTCCTTTCGGACCCTTGGAGTACGCCAGTTTTCCCCGAAATTTCCCTTGGGCTATGTAACTCTGGGTATTCCTTTCTGATGCCCAAACAAGTCAAATTGACTTCGTTGACTGACCAAAATCTATTTAGGGCTAAAATAATTTTTTGACAAAAACCACCGTGGATATTTTTGGCCCCCAGAAATCCCACTTCCGGCGGGATCATTCGTATATGTACTGATTGTGAGTAAGCCAACTTATTGAATAGTCGAATGTTATTGACTTGTAGCTCAAATTTTTCGAATGGTGATGACACGTGGTCGCACATACGATACGAACTTTATAAGATGTTGATGCGTTGCGAGCACTGGAAATGGATTTTAGAGAACAGTTCAATTTTGAAAGTTTTGCGCCGTGCGGATTGCGCATAATCGACTCATGAATAATCCGCATTCACAAGTGCATGCAAATAGTTTCATTTGGGGTGTACAATATTGAGTTGACAGATTATTAATGGGTCCTCATTCTACGGGAGATCAAATTGATATCTCACACGCCCATTATGAGTCCCCGTACACGTGAAGAGTATCGAAAGATCATGATTTTTGAATATCATCCACATTTTACTGTCCCAGTGAGAGAGCGCTCAGTGGCCTTACTAGCTCACTCAGACAGTTGCTCCCTCAGGCTTCCGTAGTATTCGAAGGTCGTTTTTACCAACCGAACGTCGTCTCGAGCGGCATTTCTCTCGCAGATTGGGTTCCTCTTGCAGGCTCTAACCTCTGGAGCATCACTGCATGGCTTCATCGCGAGCCGGAGGGGAATAATTCCAATTCTGCCATCCCAAACAACATCTGCCCAGCAGTTCTTGGCCCCGAAAACAAGCCGTCTGCTCATGCTCTGCGACCGGCGATCATCTGCCCTGCGCTGTCACCTGATTGCCATCTGCTACGATGTCGTCTGCTGTGAGTGCCACCTGTCACGTATGTAGCAACGAACTACGCACGGGCAGCGGCAAAGAATGCGGAGCCTGCAAAAGATCTTGCCACGCCAAATGCGCGACGCAGTCAGGTTCAACTCTGATGTGCAAAGATCACTGGACACAGGTGAGCGCAGTGCCTATGGGAAAACCATCACCGGGCGCGTCGCAGCAGAAAAGTGCGACAGCACGGCTCAGCGTGAAACCCGCCAGAGAGAGTGAGACGAAAGATATGAGCTCGTGTGATCGTGTGAGTAGCTCGCATACGACACGTGAGCGGCTCAGCGGTCGCGGTCCGGGGACTCCATCTCCCCCCGCTCCCCGGGCCAACACCACCGGCCGGAGCGCAAGACCCCTCCCCACCACTGACGGCTCTCTCGCCAAAGAGAACCCCTCGCTCGCGCTACACCAAGGCGCGCTGCCAATTGATGCAGCACAGACGCCACGCAGCATAACCACCAGCAGGCTCCCTAGATCAGAGCTCGCGAATATTCAAAACCGGGAGGCGCGGCTCATTCCTGCAGCGCAGCCGCTCTCAACCTCAACTGTGGAGCGCAATGCTGGGACAACGAAGGACAACATCTCTGCCTCATCGCCACTGCTGAGTAGTGAATGGAAACTGATCGCGGAGAGTACTCTGGACCTGTTTTTTCACCAGGACAGCTTGATCCAGGATGGGGTCGATCAAATTGAATCTCTCTCGAAACGACGTGACGTTGCCATTTCCACCCCGCCTCACACGCCAGCAGTTAATTAGGCGAGTGAATAACTGTTGGCACGCATGTCGACTGTTGAGAAGCTCGTAAATAAGCAGAGCTCTCAGCTAGGAGAGGTCCGCTTAGATTGTCCGCAGCTCCTGGACCAAAACGCTTTCATGCGAGATCAAATCTCGAAATTATCATGCTTTGTCGAGTCTTTCACAGGTAACCAGAGTACTCTGCGGAGAGAATGTAGTAATATCAATGATCCGCAATGTAGTGCCGAGTGTTCCCAGCCTCGAGTGCAGTGAGTTAATTATCAATGTTGCTTTAGAAAAGGATTCGTCTGCCTTGCCGGAGAGGTGCGTCATATTTCTTTCGCTGTACTCGAGACTATTCTTCTCTCGTTGGAGAGCGATGACGTTTCTGAGGCCCATATCTTGCAACTCAGGGTGCATCTAGCGGAACGGATCCAGAACGCAATAGGAAATCATCTGTTGAAATCGCGGCTACCCACCGACGCGCTCCACCATCGTGCGTACTCCAACTCTCTAGCAGCCGCCTGGTTCGAGAGGTGATGCGAGCGAAGCGCTCAGTCGCCCACAATTATTTCACAGCTCACAACATCGAGCCGACTTTCCTTGACTCTGAGGCGAGAGCTCTTGTGCCGGATCGGGGGATTTTTATTATTGAGATGCTGCCACGTGGGAAGTATAGAGTACATACGCTTGAGACCATTAGCACGGAACTTGGGCTTTAAATACGTCTGGCACAGCGGCGGACGTTTCTGGGTCAAGCGAAAAAATGGTGACCGGGACGATGCGTTTGAATCCCTTACCGAACTCCATGTCATTCAAAAGGCGAGTCAGGCGGCCCCAACTCGGAGCCCTCCGAAACCTAGGATCAGATCGGGAACAGCTCCACCATTTTTGAGCCGGGTGTAGTCCCAACAGGAGCATCGGCGGTTGCTCCCTGACTGAGAACGGCTGTTGGAGAGCTACGAGGGAGTAGTAGTTTTCTGAAGGCGGGGTTTCTGAATATTAACTCACTTAGAGATAAAATTGAGCAACTCCGCCAGCTCGTCACTCAAGATACCTCCTTACATCTTCATGGAGTAGCTGAGTCGTGGCTAGATGAGTTTGTGGATGACAGTCTCGTTCAGATTCCAGGATTTTCACTGCTTAGGCAGGAACATAACAAAAATGGTGGCGGGGCTGCCCTGTATGTACGCAATGAATTCAAAGTGAATAAACTAGCTTTTCCTGATACGTCTGGCCCACGGAAACCTGGTGTACCTGAGTTTCTTCTTCGTAGCGTACAGCCGAGTAGCTCCCCCCCCCCCTCCCAATATTAGCAGTGGTTATATACAGAGCCCCTGGAATTGCCATGTAGAAGGATGATGGGCGAATCAGCTCATTACGTCGGCTGTGTGGTTATTCCAGTCATAAAGTTTTAATGGGGGACCTGAACGCAGATTTCTTTGACACAGCTCATCCTGACACCAAGACTTTGACTGCACCGACAAAAGAACTGTCCTTACAGATAAAGCAGCATGGCGCGACTCACTGACACAACTCCAATGTATCTCACACATGGATTGATCAAATTCATGCAGATGAGAACGACACCATCACTGACTTCCAGAACAGGTGATTGCCCAGTTTTGGCAAGCATGCGGTAATCGACGTCACCATCAACGTCTTCATCTCTGCTCCGTCGAAGGATTCCTTTACTTATAGGGAGTCCCGGATCATCACTCCGGAGCAGTTGAATAATCGCTCGCTACGCTGCAACTGGTCAGGCCTTGAAAATTCTGAGACAAGCTTGGAAGACGCTGTCCACTGTTTGAATGGGAACTCAAGAATAGTTTAAGATGGATTAGCGCCTGTAAAAGTGGTTGGACCCCGTAAAGGCGACGCTCCTTGGATTGGTCACGAGTTGAAAGCGCTCATCAATAAGCGAGATGCAACACATGAGCGCTGGGAGCGAAATCAATGCAACCAGCGCAAGTGTTCTGAGCTCCAAAATGAGTACTTTCGCCTCAGCGAAGAAGTCGACGCACAGTGGGCCCAAATCGAAAATAAAAGGCAAAATTCACCTTTACTCGAAAAAGGGTCAAAGTGGCACTTGCCATAGGTCAGATTGGAGGTAATCACATGTGGTATCTAGATCTTTCCCCCTCCAGTCGTCATTTTGACATGCGCGCCGGCCAGAGAACCAAGAATAACGAAATTTCTCGCGAAATCGCAAAAAAGCTCTGAGTAGTCGTCCGGATCGCAAAATTTGTAGATATATTTGCAGTACCAACTTTTAGGATTTTCCACGGAGGATCCAATGGTGATCTTCAATTTGACCTTGATTCAAATTTTCAAGGTCATTCGGAGGTCATTTCCGTTTTTTGCCAGAAAAACTATATTCTCAACCTCCGCATTTGGAAGAACGAAAAATTTCACGTTAAAATGCATTCCTTTTGAGAATTTTCCACCGAGACCTCCAGAGGTCACGTGAAGGTCAGATGAAGCGGAGCTCGCAAAATGAGTAAAACCCCCTCGTAACTCGACTGAATCGCAATATTTGTTGATGCAATTGCAAGAAGGCAAACTTTCAGGATTTTCCGCGGAGAATCTGATTGTGACCCCCAATTCCACCTTGAATCAATTTTTCAAGGTCATCCGAAGGTCATCTCCGTTTTCGCCGTATTACCTATATTTCTGACCTCGGCATCTGAGAGAACGAAAGGTTCTTCGTTGGAATACATTTTTTTGAGATTTTTCTACCGAGACCTCCAGAAGTCACGTGGAGTTCAGATGGAGCGGGGGTTGCGAAATGAGTCAAACCTCCTCGTAACACGACTGGATCGCAATATTCATTCATGCAATTGCAAAGCGAACTTCCAGAATTTTTCACGGAAAATCTAATGGTGACCTCCAATTTGACCTTGAATCTAATTTCCAAGGTAATTCGAAGGTCATCTCCGTTTTTTGCCAAAGAACTTATATTCCCGACCTCGGCATTTGAAAGAACGGAAGATTCTACGTTGGGATACATTCTTTTGAGAATTTTTCACCGAGACCTTCAGAGGTCACGTGAAGGTCAGATGAAGCGGAGCTCGCAAAATGAGTAAAACCCCCTCGTAACTCGACTGAATCGCAATATTTGTTGATGCAATTGCAAGTTTGAAGGTTATTCTCGTTTTTTGCCAAAAACCCATATTTCCGACCTCGGCATGCAAAAGAACGAGAAATTTTACGTTGAAATACATTGTTTCCACAATTCTTATCAAGAATTTCCAGAGGTCACGTCAAGATCAGATCAAGCGAAGGTCGCAAAATGAGTAGAACCCCTTCCTAACTCTACTGGATCGCAATATTAGGGTATGGAATCGCATAGCAAACTATCATTTCGATATTTCCGAACCAGGAGTTCCATGAAAGTACACAATTTCTGAATAAATAATGTCGAGTTCTTCCAAAGAAATTTCCATTTCATACAAAATATATTGAGAGGATTTCACTCCGTCACTGTTTACCCGAAATTCGATGCAATGGCCTAAGGCCTATCGCAGGTTCATCTTCATCCGTAACTCCGTGCCATCTCATACGAATGAGATCCTAGAACTGAAAATCACAGTTGATGTCAACCGTGTATCAATTCTTGTGATGATGCGCATTATAGAATATGCCGCGGGACGAATTTCTTGAAAAATACATCAGCATTGCTCAGTCCGACCAAGAACGGGAATTTTTTTGCGTGCTCGGATTCAATATTGATGTGCTACGTGGTTATCTCGCAATACAATCTCAATTCCAATCCGCTATATTGTTATCAGTGCGATCTCACGAAATAAGATCATTGTAAGAGTATCCCCAAGAGTGGCGTTTACGAACCCATGTTATGTAATGAAAGCATTCATGATTGGGTCCATTCTCGATGGTAACAAAGCAATATAATCAAATTTGGAAGATTCTATCGGTCTTCACTCCTCAATGGTTATATTGCAAAACCCAACGTTTCCGTCGTTATTCTACGACCCCCAAAACCCGATGAAACCTCTTCTCACGACATACTGATAGAATCCTTGAGACTCGATTAATTAGTCACCCTGCATTGAGCGATCGTTACCAAAATATCAATGTCCCCGGGATGGAATGTATGAATTACTTGAAATTATTGGGGTAATACTTCCCCGTCAGGAAAAAGTCAGTGTGCATTTTCTAAGATTACATCATCGCCTGAGTACCTAATATCATTATGACCAACGGCCGAATCTCAGATCGCCACGTGGATTTGAGAACTTCCTTCTTTGATGTTTCCTTATCGAGATCGAAGAAGTATCTGAGGAATTTGTGATTCCTAAGAGGTTGCAAGCTCCAATATTTTGATGATGTGAAGAAATCTGTCATATTGTGCTTGGCAGATTGGATAGACTCAAGCATTCAAACTGTCAGGAAATTTCTGGACCCAGTATTTCCCGAAACTTCACTGTATAGTGTCTTCGGAAGGCAGGGAAATTCACCATGAGTTTCTCAACCTCCATTCCGAAAATCGCTATCTCCATCATCAGGGATCAACATATCCTTGATTTTTTCAGTAAGATTCATCTTCCTTCTCTCTTTTATTTCGCGAAGAAGAGAGAGGAGAGGATCAGAATGAAGGAAAAGCCTGTGAGAGATATCCTCATTTGTTACTAACTTGGATGAAAAAGACCAACATGTATCAAATTTCCTCCATACGGACTCTCGTATATTCACGCATGGTCAATACTGAACCATCTTGTTGCATATAAGATCCAGACATGAACGAACCTTGAAATCTTTCTTGGGTGTCTATTTCTCAAATCTTCCATGTTTTTATGGCTTGCCTCTAAACCCTCTCCTGACAATTCTCCAGCTGAGAGGTGGAAGTATTCCAGAATCTTGTGAGCGAGCATCAAGATGATATGCACGGTTGGAGGCAATTTATTCCAAGGGTGATCACGGTTCATCAACGTGGCTGTATCTCGACAGTACTCCTCGATTTGAGGCACCTTGGTTTGTTTTCTTGAGGAGAGCACTGCCACAATATTCTTGAACCGCCGAAGCATCTCGAGATCAACACCTGAATTCGTCATGATATTCCTGATGCGGGGAATGTCTTGAGCATGAGACTGTGAATACAATAGGCACGCATGAATCGAGTCCTGATGTGCAATCCGAAGTCAGAAGACTGATCATATGAATAGAGTGTTATTTTTAAAGTTCTCATGTATACGAGAAGTAAACACTATGTATTTGAATTGGAGATTACTTTTTGGGGATGCATATCGAATGACAGTCTCTCTATGTAGAAATGCCACAATCGTAAACGCATCTCGATAAATTGTAGCTTCATGGATGTTTATGATTTCTGGTGTAATCACATGGAATACAGCGTACTGTCTAACAGAACAGAACGATCGAGGTTGTGATGGAGATTGTTGAGAACAAAATACTATCTGAACTGCACGAACAATCATCAAATATGTGACCTAGAATCAGCATCTGCCTCTCGCCGATGTACTTGGTTATCATAAGAATTTTTCCTCTCCAGATACAATTCCGTGCTGTAGTTACCTTGTTGACTGTGATCTGATGAATTCTCATGTTACTTCATGATTCATGCGGCACCTAAGAAAAGATCTTGCAGAGGAGTGTCAACTTATGGAAATTTCGAAATTTGATTTGTATGCACAGAAGATTCTCTCAATATAGTGTAAAATATGCATTCCAAAGAACCGAAAAAGCAACAGCCTTATAGACTTTGCTGATTCTTTGCTACGTTATTCTTAAGATGCCATTAGCAGCTTCTGGAGTTTGAAACCAAGTCAACTTGGTGATTCATATTTGTATCGCCTGTGATTTCTTCTCAGCTAGTGATGACTCACAGGGGAAGGCCAAGACCTCTGGATGACGAATCTTCACCAAAAATTTTTCACATTCTTTTACCACATAGACTATAAAGAATCTACATCATCTCCGTATAATGAGCCTCTTAGCCAAGCATTGCCCAGATAGGCCCGTGTTAAAAAATTTGGATATATAGATATACTGGCAGTCCTACGGTTATTGCCTGTATCTCCGAGCAGGTTGCCCATTGGACGCGGATAATTTACATTGCCCAGATAGGCCCGTGTTAAAAAAAATGTATATATAGATATACTGGCAGTCCTACGGTTATTGCTTGTATCTCCGAGCAAGATGCCCATTGGACGCAGATAATTTAGATTCTTCATATTCTAGGTGGTACAAGTATATGAAAAATTTTTGGCAAAGAGTGGTCACTCGGAGGTCTTGGTCTCCCCTTGTTGGTTTGCTCCTAATCGAGGTCAGAGATAGCGCATTTTGTTTCTTGATCTGTGAACGTTGAGGCTGTCTAGATATTTTTTCAAATGAAACTTCTCAGTTTTTGCAGAACACCGTCAAAATTGAGTTTGTATGTGCATTAGCCGGTTACCGAACTGTTTGCTCCAACATGCCCTCAATTAGAATCAACAATATGTAACAAAGTAAGATCTCCCATACTTGAACAAATACTGCCCACAAAAAAGACTGGAGAGTGAGAGATTCGTTTGGAATATTATAGGGTGAGTTTCTTCCTTCATACAAGGATGGCGAGAACTGATCCTCACATATTCTAGAAAGACAGCGATGAAGTCTTCTGCCTTGCAAGAACTTTCGATCGATTTAAGCATATTTCGCTTGTGGGAATACCTTCAATGCTCCGTGTAATAGTTCGCTGTAGTTTGTCATCAAGATTAGTTATTCAATTCTTCATATTCATCGTAAATATGATCAGGCTCCGGCAATCCTGTAGTGGAGTTAACAGGGCTTCCAGCTGTGAATTACAGTCACCATGTCATTTTATATCTAAGTGTGACATTACAGCTGTAAACCCCATTAACTTTACCAGAGGGGAGATTAGGAAGTTATCACGTTATTCGAATGAATCGTCGTAATCATTGTGATAACACAATCCTTGGTCATGTAAACGAAGGAGCATGGTTTACACACCGTTTCTCTATTTTTACTTAAGGAACACTACCCCATACGCAATGCTGGATTTGAACAAATTCATCAATACTTATTGTCCTGCAATTCCTG
Organism: Eretmocerus eremicus; assembly: GCA_030522705.1. NCBI lineage: Eukaryota > Metazoa > Arthropoda > Insecta > Hymenoptera > Aphelinidae > Eretmocerus > Eretmocerus eremicus. Next base: position 10,181 of record JAPYYZ010010615.1, read on the forward strand.
TAGATTTCCGTGAAGACTTATCAAATTATGCGTGTCAGTGTTCTTTGGTGCATAACAATACACGAGGAAGCATTTTGATACGTTGTAAGGATTTAAATCATGTTATGAAGTAATGTATGAAGATACTTCACCATGAAACGTGTTATATTTCAATGCCTAATGATGCATTATAATGCATTACTATTAGTGAGTCCGTTCGATATGCATCCACGGATCGAGAATATGATCAGAAAGCATTCCGCGAATGTCATTCACCAGCGTGAGACGATCCCCTAATGATCGTGAAAGTTCCGTTCAAAGTCGAGTTGGAGGTCACTACGAGATTCCCCATGAGAAATCCTCAAACCTTGCTATTTAATTGCATGTACAAATATTGCGATCCAGTCGAGTTACGAGGGGGTTTTACTCATTTCTCGACCTCGACTTCATCTGATATCCACCTGACCTCTGGAAGTCCTTGGAAAAAAACGTCGAAACAATGTATTCCAACGTAAAATTTTTTGTTCTTTCGAATGCCGAGGTCAGAAATATGGGTTTTTGGTGAAAAACGAGGATAACCTTCGAATGAACTTGAGAATTTGATTCGAGGTCAAATTCGAGGACACCATTCGATTCTCCATGGAAAATCCTGACAGTTTGTTTGCAACTGCATTTACAAATATTGCGATCCAGGAGAGTTACGAGGGGGTTCTCCTCATTTTCTGATCTCCGCTTCATCTGACCTTCACGTGACTTCTGGAGGTCTCGGTGGAAAATTCTCAGAAGAATGTATCCCAACCCAAAATCTTTCGTTCTTTCGAATGCTGAGGTCAAAAATATAGGATTTTTGGCAAAAAACGGAGACGACCTTCAAATGACCTTAAAAATTCGATTCAAGGTCAAATTGGAGGTCACCATTGGATTTCCCGTGCAAAATCCCGGTAGTTTGCCTTGCAATTGCATAGATAAAATTGCGATCCAGTCGAGTTACGAGGGGGTTTCACTCATTCTGCGACTTCCGCTTCATCTGACCTTCACGTGACCGCTAGAAGTCTCGGTAGAAAATTCTCAAAAAATGCATTTCAATGTAAAATTTCTCGTTCCTCCAAATGCCGAGGTCAAAAATATAGGTTTTTCGGCAAAAAACGGAATGGACCTTCGAATGACCTCGAAAATTCGATTCAAGGTCAAATTGAAGATCATCATTAAATTCTTCGTCAAAAATCCTGGAGGTTGTAATGCAAATATATGTACAAATTTTGCAATCCGGACGAGTTATCAGAGCTTTTTCGCGATTTCGCGAGAAATCCCGTCATTCTTGGTTCTCTGGTTGGCGCGCATGTCAAAATGACGACTCGAGGGGAAAAGATTCAGATACTACATGCGAATACCTCTATTTTGACGTATGGCAAAAGCCACTCTGACCCTTTTCTCAAGTGAAGGTAAATTTTGCCTTTTATTCTCGATTTGCCGCCCGCTGTGCGACGTGCGCCTAGAGCGGGAGCGTAATTTGTTCCTTCGAAGTCATCTTCCCGACGCTCTGGACCATAAGAACATCTGGGAGGAAATGCGCAACCTCGGCCTCTTATCCAAGAGCATAGAGGAGGAAGTCCATGGTTTCACACCGGAAGAGTTGAACGCTCACTTTGCGGGGGTCTCTGTCTCGCCTCACGGAAATACTGGAGGAGCCATGGGCGGAATAAATTCGGCCAAAGAGGAGGGCTTCATGTTCAAGCAAACGAATTCCGATGAAATCGTCCTTGCCATCGAACATTCTCCCTCACAGGCCCGCGGGGCGGACAGAGTCCCTCAGAGCGTGATCGCGGAGGCTCTCCCGGCCATAGGTAATCTTATGGTGCATATTTCCAACCCCTCTCCCGCTCACGGCATCTTCTCTGAGGTTCAAATGCAAGCACAGCTGATTGCATTGAAAAAGACTGCAGCTCCATCAGCAGTCTTGGACTTCCGTCCTATTGCGCTGCTGTGCTTCCTCTCGAAGGTTCTGGAGGAGATTGCACGTAACCAAATCACGGAGAATTTCAGAGATACAAACCTACTTGATCGCTCCCAGACTGGCTTCAAGCAACACCACAGCACTTCGACAGTTCTGCTGAAGTTGACCGATGACATCAGAGTAAGGATTGACAGGGAAAAGATCACCCTGCTACTTCTGTTCGACTTCAGCAAAGCGTTTGACACAATTCCACCTTCCAAGCTCCTAAGTGAGCCACAAGACCTTGGATTCTCGAGATCGGCTCTCCTGTGGATGAAATCATATTTACAAGTTCGCACTCGAAAGGTCTCTTCGAAAATGGTAATTTTGATTGGCTCTTAACCAATCTCGGTGTTCCACAGGGTTCCGTTCTCAGGCCATTACTTTTCAGCTTGTACGTCAACGACTTGCCTAGACTGCTGGACGGAGAGTCGGTGAACCATCTTTTTTACGCGGCCGACCTCCAAATCTATCTCCAATTTGAGAAAAAAACCACCGAGGAGGGAATTGCTCGGCTAGGAGGAATAGGGCGACTTGTTGCTGGGTAGGCTGAGAGCTTCGGCCTGCGTCTCAACGCTGGTAAGACCAAAGCAATCTTCTTCAGTCCTAAAAGGAACGTGAGAGACCTGCAGGAAATGGTCTAGTCAGGGGTTGGAATACAGGATGAGGTATCCGTCCCATTCAGTGACACGGTCGTGAGTCTCGGTGTGACATTAGAGAGTGAACTGACATGGATATCGTACATTGATCAAATCACGAAGAAAATGGACAGGGCCCTCTATAATTTGCGGTTCATCAGGGCCTGCACCACTGAGACTCTCAGAGACCTTAGTCCAACCTCATCTGGACTATAGCGCGGTTGTGGACCTTGACGCCACTGACGATCTAACGGCGCGGATACAACGACTGAGCAATGCGTGTGTGAGATACATATCTGGTGTAAGGAGAGACAAGCACATTGCCCCGGACAGGGAGCGCTTGGGTTGGTTGCGTACTGATTCGCGGAGAATGTACTTCGCAGCCCTCTTGATGTACAAGATCGTGCATATTAAAGAGCCTGGCTACCTGGCTGCAATGTTCCCCAGGTACCAATCTGAGCGCCCCCAGCGGAGTGAT
>JAPYYZ010010616.1:0-13788 GCA_030522705.1 Eretmocerus eremicus
CAATTTCCATTCACTACTCAGCAGTGGCGATGACGCAGAGATGCTGTCCCTCGTTGTCCTAATATTGCGCTCTACAATTGGAGTTGAGAGTGGTTGCGCTGCAGGAATGAGCCGCGCCTCCCGTTCTTGAATATTCACGAGCTCTGATCTAGGGAGCCCGCTGGTGGTTATGCTGCGCGGCGTCTGTGCTGCATGAATTGGCAGCGCACCTTGGTGCAGCGCAAGCGGAGGGCTCTCTTCGGAGAGACAGCCGTCAGTGGTGGGGTGCCTTGCGCTCCGCTCGGTGGTGTTGGTGCCCGGGGAGCGGGGGGAGATGGGTTCCCCGCACCGCGACCGCTGAGCCGCTCGCGTGTCGTATGCGAGTTACTCACACGAGCCCGCGAGCTCGTATCTTCCGTCTTACTCTCTCTGGCGGGTTTCACGCTTGGCCGTGCTGTCGCACTTTTCTGCTGTGACGCGCCCGGCGATGGTTTTCTGATAGGCACTGCGCTCAGCTGTATCCAGCAATCTTTGCACGTCAGAGTTGGACCTGACTGTTTTGTGGATTTGGCGTGGCAGGATCTTTTGCAGGCTCCGCATTCTTTGCCGCTGCCTGTGCGCAATTTGTTGCCGCATGCGTGACAGGTGGCACTCACAGCAGGGGACATCGCAGCAGACGGCAGTCAGGTGACACAGCTGAGCAGACGATCGCCGGTCGCAGAGCATGCGCAGATGCTTCGATTCCGGCGCCAAGATCTGCTGGCCAGATGTTGTTCAGGATGGCAGAATTGGAATGATTCCTCTCCGGCTTGAGTCGGAAACACGCAGTAAAGCTCCCAAAGTTAGAGTCTGCGAGAGGAACCCAATCTGCGAGAGAAATGCCGCTCGAGACGACGTTTGGATGGTAAAAACGACGTTCGAGTACAGAGCGATGTGAATAGCGTGTGGATGTACTCACCGCCAGAGAGAGAGGAAGAGAGAGAGAGAGAGAGAGAGAGAGAGAGAGAGAGAGAGAGAGAGAGAGAGAGGGGGAGAGAGAGAGAGAGAGGATCAGATATTTACTCATTCTAGAGAAAGGAAGGCGAACAGAAAGAGTATTGAGACACAATACCGTATACCATTTCAACTTATTGCGGTAAGGAAGAGAGAGAGTATTCAAGTGAGAGGGAGAGATGACGCATGCGAATGCATGTCAATGTGCGCAGATCAGATAATGATGGTATGCAGATTTAGGTTCACGAGAGAATGACACGCGTTCATGTCTGTAACGAGTGACCGTCTAGCGAAGCGATATGTATGAGCGGAGAGTCTGGAATGTACGTACAATGCCGACTCGAACTGGCTCACCAGACATGACAGTGCCCGTGAGAGAGACGTGTTATGATTCGCCAAAGCAACTCTCTCCAAAGTTTTGCACATTACTATTATAACGCTTCTGAGCGAGTGTAGACTACTATGGGATTTCTCTATACCCACCGGAAGAGTTGATAACTTGCAATAATGGACACCTAAAAATAGTGGACTCTTTTGTCCGGTCCCAAAAAGTGTCCTCTATTCGAAGTTTCACGGTATTGCATATCGAAAACCTTCCATTTCGGCTCCGGAAAAAATCGCTGAATACTTCAAACTGATTTTTCTCCACAAATTTGTTCGAAAAGATGTTAGCTCATAGGTGCGTCAGGTTTTCCGGGTTATCTTACAACCGGAACCGTTATAAAACATACCGATTTTAGGTCTGCAACATCGTCAAAAACACGGAAGATCGTTTTGAAGCAGTTTTGGATTCACTCAACAGATTCTCCTACACATGCGCGCATGTGAGAGACTTTGAGAATAATTCTCAGCAATGGGAGATAAATGGACTGTTGAAATCCGCTGAACTCGACCCAACTTGACGCAGTAGGATCAGGGATACAGCTGTTGACTCGAGGTACCGAATCCTGGACCCCTGGAAAGAATTGACAACTCTCCTAAGTTTGAAATGCGCATACCTCAAGTTCTACTTATTCAATCGACAACAACAAAAGCGCATTTCAAAGGGAATTGAACCAGCTATCGAATGAAAATAGTTCAATATTCACGCGCATACACAAAAGTACAGGGAAGTCACATTCGAGCAACTGGAATGGCGACACAGCGAACTCTAATTCGGCAGACGTCAATTCCTTGCGCATGTGCATGAGTTCTGGGTCTCGTAACTAAATTCATGAACTGACTCAATTTCCTCCCAAATACATCCTACAGGATGTCGGTTGATTGAGCGAAGCCGGAAATATGCGCGTTTGAAGCTCAGAAGAGTCGTTGGACCTTTCCGGGGCCCACTGATTTGGTACCTGTGACTTTTTCCTATCTTGAAAGAGCAGTATCTCTGGTTTTTCCTAATCAAATCGATTCCAGCTCAACCCACTTCAACGAAAATTCCATAGTTCGATAGTCGAGATTACGCTTCGAGCTGTACTAGAATGCGCATGCGCGAAAACTGTCGCGGTCTGATTGGTTCAAGAATGATAATTCGGAAAATTCTCGAATAATTTAAAAATTCGAAAAAAAAACTACCTCCGAACCCAAAGGAGCAGCTGGGGACTATTTTATCCAACAAGAGCCCACAATTCTGCGTCGGAATATGTATTTTAAGGAAATATGAAAGAATGGGTTTTTTAGAGAAATGCGACAATTGAATTTCACGGAATCCCCCAGATATAAACCCCAAATCGTGAAGAGAAATTCGGGTTTTAATAGCATTCTTTCTCACCTCTCACATGCGCCGAATCTCGCTACTCTATCTAGCACCAAATTTAAGATATAGCAATTTTAGTGAGGGAAACCCGTGAAAGTTTTGCATTCAAAAAAGGCGAGTGATGAGCCAATTTGCATGCCATGGACCCAAAATAGTTTTCGAATTCTTCCACGGGGGCGAATGTTTATATTTCAACTCAAAAAATCTATGAAGAGTGCCAGAAAATGAATCGGAGACCCAACTATTCTCGATATATTGTTTTCAAATAAAATTGCTCCTACGACACTAGCTATACGAGACGTTGAGCTCAGTACCTCGTGTACCATGAATAAAAGTGTCAATTGGATTGGGAACAAGGTGGGCGGAATGTTCGATTATACTCAGTTTACAATGTGACGAGCATGCCGGTCAAATGGCAGCCGGACTAGCGCTAGGCACGCTCGCCACGGAGCGGCTGCTTTTCTACAGGCACTCACCGAGGTCGCCCCAGGTCCTTCTAGGGTGGCGGGTGAACCGCCAGACGACAACTCACCGGCTCCTTCCGGTAGTCGCACGAGGCATCGACGCCACTATTGATCACCCCCGCACACTCAGGTGATCGATAATTCCCATGGGTACACCCGTGGCGAGGAAGACAGGCCCGTTCAGATACACGCCGACTACCCCCCACGTGAAACTCTCATCCGTAGAACCGCAATCCGGCATAGGCCGACGTTAAAATGGACTCACAACATTCACTCACCAGCTGCCTCCGCGTTTTCAATTAGAGTCATCCATTTTGTGATTCCGTAACAAGGTAGACCGTGATGCAAAACACTCACACTCCGACTCATTTAGCCACCCATTTCATCCATCTCGAGAATTCCTCGATTATTGCTCGATTGCAAGCAAAAGCATGTTTCCTGTTAGAGTATAGGGAAGTAGATTGGAGGATTTGAAAGCCCGTGCGACTATTATGCGCTTCGCCCCGTTTTGTCCCCAAACACGGACACACCTAGTTATGATCATTCCATAATCACTGAGATTCTGCATCGAATTCTTGACTATGTGCGAAATGACTATCCGAGATGGGATCCGAATCTAACAGCGGATGATCTGACATCCATTTTTGCCTCGATTCAGATAATCCGGATCACTTCACCTCGTGAGCTTAAAACATCGAATATTCCGCTTCAGCTGGTAACCAAGCGATTTGATCCACTCTACTGTCCTTTCATACAGGACCTTGTCTCAACAGTTCACGTTTCTGCCGTGATAAAAGGAAAAGAAGTAATGATATAGAGTTCCGAAGTCACGTGCCCTTTCTCTACTCCTCACGACAGAGCTACGCATCAACGGTCTGCCGACTCCCTTGATTTGATTCCATTACAAATATGAGTACTCATTGATTATGGAGGATTGGATTCCCATCGGCCAAATGGGATTCTCCAGCGCCGGAAGTATCGAGCCAATGCAAGACTGGGAACAGCGTCAGACTTAAAAATTCCATAATCATGGAGAATGTACTCAAACAACATCATGCGGGTGCAACAATGAGATGTTTTCAGGGATACTCAAGATGGAGCTAAAGAGATGGGAGTACCAACTGATCCGGTCGCGTAGGTCGGGTATATCTCATGTATATTAAGAAGGTCTCACGGACTTACAGTATAATCGAATTCCATGCCATCCCCTCGGCTGTGGATTGGGAACGGATTGCCATTCTGTGGATGGTCGGCTATCTGATGGTCTATATGAGAGTAGTGTGCTGCATTTCTTCTCAACATGGCTAAATCTTCTCGCTGAATGAGATCATGCACCGGTGAGGACCAGGACGGATATGGATTTACTTTGCCCCGATGGATCACATGACTCAATATGAGACTGATGGTGGGTGGCAAGAGACTCAGCTTGCGACGACTCATACCTGGAGAAAAAAATACCAGAGTTATGGTAAGCGGTGGTGGATCCTCAGAATCCACGCTGATGCTGAGGGTTGATATGACCCACAGTGATCATCATACAATTATCAAATTAACAGGAGTGCAGTTGAGAGATGATGAGTGAAAGGGTCCGAAAGGAACATCCCACGATCCGTTCGCGGTGATTGCGCACCGAGACGCACGCGGCTGGCCACCTTGGCCCACGGGTTTGCCGCTGGCCACCATTTCCGTGCGCGGTAGCTTCTTTTCGGTGCGGGCGGATACCGTCGCGATGTCAGCGCCACGCGCGCCGCGCGGATCCCCCGAAAATCCCAAAAATCGTCGGAGGGCAGTATATACTGACGCGAGGGTTCCCGGACAGAGCCGTATATACTAGTTGAGTATGTGGTGCGGGTGCCCCGAGATGCTGGGTACTGAAAGCGAGCGCAGATGCAATCATGATTTAAAGACGTACAAATAGGGACCATGAACGCCAGCTTTGGCTACGGAGTATTTTTGTACTCGGTGTGGACGGCTTGCGGCTACTCCACTCCTCGTGGCGTGGGAATCTGGCCCAGTCCCGATCCGGCCCCTGATGGATTAGTGTAACGGGGGTCGATGCTTTTATTGTATATTTCTCCCGTCAACGTTGCAATGTATGGAACCCCATGTACAATTCCACTTCCGAATATATTTTGATCAAGCTCTTGAGATATCAGACGGCTAGTCCTCTCAATTCATTCCTCTCAATTTCATTTCCATCTCAGATTCATTTCAGAGCTCTAGAACACAAACGAATGAAGAGCAGGGACTATCATTTTTTCAACTCTGGTCCCGGAGTTGTGGAAAAATGTAACTCCCCTCCATTATACAGTTCCACAGAAAGAATCCCCCCTCCCATGAACAAAAACTCAGACATGTTTTTCAGACATATTCTAGGCTGCTGATGACAATTCCAGAGTTCGTTGTACTTCATCAGGTCAGGATTACTCTTGAATCTTCCCAGTATTTAGTAGTGAGTATTTGTAGGGGGGAATCACGGTCCGAATGGCCCCGCATACAGTGATGATCACTAGAAAAGAATATATCAGGGATATATCAGTAATCTTCACATACGATAGTATGAGGAATCAATAATCTAGTTGGGAATGATAACACAGCCACACAAAGAAAAATTCTGACCTGACTCGCAGACTATGATCCCTTGCGTTTTTTGGGTCGCTGAATCCAAACCCGGGGTCAGTTTGGTCCCAGCACGTGGAGATTTTCACATAACCTCAAAAAACCATGCTTTCACGAAAGTACTCGAGGCTGGTAATCAGGTTAAATCAACTTTCTCATTAATTCCATGTTTTCGGGGTCGATGAATCCGAATTCGGGGTCAGCTTAGTCCCAGAATGCCAAGATCCTAACATAACCTTAAAATACCTTGATCTTACGAGAAAACTCGGAACTGGTGAATAGATCACACTCATTTCCACAGTGTCCTCATTTTTTGGGGGGGTCGCTGAGTCCGAATTCGGGGTTGATTTCGTCTCAGCGTGTCGAAATTCTGACATAACCTCAGAAACCCATGATTTCGCGAGAGTACTCGGAGCTGGTAATCAGACCATAGTCACTTCTCCACCATCTCTATTTTTTGGGGTCGCTAAATCTGAATCTGGGGTCAGTCTCGTCCGAGCATCTCGAAGTTCTGACATAACCTCAGAAAATCACGATTTGATGCACTTAAAAAATCTGCGGTCCTACCGGTAGTATCTAAAATTGCTTTGACGCAGAGCTCACTTCACGGGTCCGCGGTACGGCGACTGAGAGTTGTCACAGAGCGACCGAATCGTAGCACCACCGTAGGCGCGAGCTCCGCAGCAGTATGAGCGACCAAACGTGTCAGGATGATCTGCGGAGAGCTGCCGCAGGCCTCGCTCGTTTTGCCGGCACGTCTTATCTTTGTAGTCGAGACGGAGTTGTCGCTATCGTAAGGAAGGATATTCAGATGCGAGTCTTTTGCAAAATCCTCTTTGGAGGACCCTCTCGATCACGGAACCTATGTTGCCGGAAGCAAATCGTGTGACAATTTGTTTAAATCGATATTTGTTCAAACAAATCCAAAAAATCAACAAAATACACGTCAAACTATTTTTGCTGGGTAATTTGGCGTATTTCGAACAAAAGAGGTCGAGTGTTATTTTTTGCTAACACGCATTGTTTTCGAATTGTAGGCCATTGAAAGTTGGAAAACGCAAATTCTGCCACTCTCAGCGTTGAATGAAATCAATAACGAAGTGGAGAACCATTGTTGCCACTATTCAGAGTTGTTGATTCGGATGCCCTTCACAAGATCCAGCAGCAAGCAGCGATGTTTCCGGTCCAAAACCCACTGATTTTGAAAGTTCTTGATGAACAGTTCAACGAGTATTTATATACCGTGCACAGGCGCCTGGACAATGTATATAGCTACACTGTATACACGCTAACCTGCTCATCAAGAACTTCCAAAATTGATGGATTTAGGACCGGGAACATCGCTTCTTGCGGTGGGATCTTGTGGAGCACATCCTTCTTGCGGTGGGATCTTGTGGAGCACATCCTAATGAACAAATATTGATAGTGGCAACATTGATGTTCCACTTTGATATTGCTCTCGTTCAATACTGAAAAGGGGGAAATTTGCGTTTTCCCAACTTTCAGAGGCTTATAATTCAAAAACAATGCGTTTTAGCAAAAAGAGACAGGATACCTTTTTTGGTCAAAAGAAAACAAAAGACCAAGAACAATGAATTTTGACCCGATATTGTTAGATTTCTCACATTGTTTGAACAAATTCGATCGAAAAAAAATCGTCAAATGATTTGCGCCAGACAACAAGGACCCGTGATCGGGAGGGTCTCCTGACAAAGATTCCGCGAAAAAATTGCATCTGAATATTGCTCCATACGATGGCGGTGACTCCGCCTCGACTATTTCGCGCAACGGCGCGGGCTCGCAAGTCCTGTCTCACACTGAATGGATGTAAGAGATGATCACATACACACTCATCGTGATTTCGGTGATAACGAATTTTGATGAAAACTGAATGGAGCAAGCCACGTGGTACGGTGCGCGCGCTTCAACGTGTCGGCAGAACGAGCGAGGATTCTGCCGAAACACCTAGTACCTCATACTGCCGCAGAGCTCGCGCCCACGGTGGTGCTACAATTCGGTCGCTTCACGGCAGCACTGAGTGATGATTTGCGGCAACACCAGTTTCTCAAGGCTGGCAACACAACCACGGGTTTTTCATTAAGGAGTTGTTCGGAGCTGGGGATGAGATACACAAGCTGCAAGTTTTTCGGGTCGCTGAATTCAAATTCTACGGAAAATCAATCCCAGCGAGTACCTTCATCAACATAAACTGAATTGATCACAACTCTGTGGGAATTCATGGGTCAGCATGCTCACATGACCTCAAAAAGCCGTACTTCAATGCAAGCATTCGGATTTTCTCAACAATGTATACGACCCCAATATTCTATAGCTACTTGAGTCCAAATTTTGATCCTGTTTCATCTCAGTGAGTCAGTATGTGAACCTAAAAAACTTGAATACTTCCACCAAACTGATCCCGGATGCGGTTTGAGCGACCCCAAAGATATGGAGATAGTGGAAGAACACCGAGTCAGTGTGATCTGATCACCAGCTCCGATCACTCTTGTGAAATCCTGGTTTTTTGAGGTTATATCAAAATCTCGATGTGCGGGGACGAAACTGACCCCGGATTCGGATTCAGCGACCCCGAGAACATTGAGGTATTATAATCTGTGAGGAAGGTCAGAACTTTTTTTATTGTGTGGCCGTGTAATTCATACAAGAAAAAATTCAGATCCGGTCACTAGAGAGGAGAGAGAGGAGAGAATATAGTCAACAAAATCAATGAGCATGATTCATGATCCTCATAGGATTCTGATCTTGCACTTGAATATAGCATCATCCAATCCTGGGATATCACTCGGCAAGACGCCCCCTAAGACTCTAGAACTGTATCTACTAGTCATGAAACTCTCCCAACTTCATTCATTTGCTGATCAATATGAGCGTTCTTACCCATTCGAGTCACAGACGGGTAACCTTTAGCAATTGAAGAGACGTTTGGTGAAAGTCATTTCTCTGAATAACTCAGGAACGAAGGAGATCACTCCTATTTCCGAGGATCTTGATCTCTGTTTCCATTCATCTGAAGGGATGAATAGAAACACGGGCTTCGCGGGAGACGTGAATATCCTGCTCCCAGAAATTGGCTCCTTGTCCAAAAACCTCGACGGATTGAGCATGAGAGGCTTCTGAACTACTCGGGCGACCCCCCCCCTTCCGTCTCTCTTATATAATCACAACAAAGGATATCGGGGGGGGGGGGGGTACGAGTCGCCAGACTGATAAAAGCAGGCGATTCCCCTTATGGCTGAGAATAAGTGGCTGTTTCGAACCATGTTGCTTGAGATAAGCCGGAAGGATCAGGGCTACAGGGCCCCGAGTCATTTTGGAGTTATAATAGGGAGGGTCAACCTGGGGCAGTGAGTAATCATTCTTTTCGCAGACTTTAATACGAGCTACTCAATCCAACATATGGGGGATACCCATCCATATGCAGACCAACTCGTTCTACTGCTGGGGATATAATGAGCCCCTCTCTCTTGACCCGAAGTTATTAAGGATGAACTTCAGGGGAGATTAGACAAGAATCTGGGATAGAGTTGGAGCCTTACTGGGGAAGCTGTATCTTGAGCTATTGAGTAGTATCATTCTCGCAGATTCTCTCTCCCGCTCCATCTCTCCTTTGCATTCTCTCCCTCTCTCTTCCTCCACCGGAGCTTCATGAGATTATACCTCATGGTCTGAATGAGTTCCAGTTCACTCAATTCAATCAATCTTTAGCCCTTCCCCTCCTCTTCGTCTCGCTTTGTCCGTCACTCCCGCTATCTTTCTACCTCTTCCTCGCTCGACGTCAGTTCCCCTCCCGCTCCTCCTCTCCTCAGCCACCTCCCGCGTTCTCTACCATTGTCTATCCCTCCGCTCCACAGAATCTTCCTACCCAACTCCCTTCGATCCTCCCCTTCCTTGCTTCCCTCCTCCCTTGACGGATGCTGGACAGCTTAGTAGCCACCAATCGGAATACGAGTCAGTCGATATCAGCATTCAGACTTCCTCACTACTAACCATATGTTGCTCTTTCCTCCTCTACTGTCTATGTGAGTTGAGTATCGTAGTGCAAGTCTTTGAAACTACCAACTTGTACTCATAAATAGCGGAGAAGAGAAGTCGGATTGGATTCAACTAGAATAATTCACTCGCGGAATTCCTATGTACAATTTCTATGTGAAGACAAGATTTTATCGGAAAGACCTGAAGCTGAACCAGCTCATTTGCACGCGAGGAATAACTACTGAGATCTATATGCGAAATTATCCACACAAATATGGGTCCGTTTTCACCGAGAGAAAAAAATACTTGATTCTGCGGAAGGCGGGACGAGAATTGCAGCGATCCGTCTGGTAGGCGTGTATACGACTCTCACACTGATTTCTCCTCTGCGCGGCCGTCGCCTCCACCAGAATACGTACTCGCTCTCTCGCATATGAGACGGCCCATGTTACGATTTAATACCCCTTCGTGCATCGCGAAAAAAGTGCGACGACACCGGTATTCGAACTCATGCTTCTTCCAATCGGGAGACTGACGCTTCGTCCGCATAGCTGATTCTGCCACATGACACGGCTGTAGTTGTATGCAGCCCTCAACGATATGAGCACGAGTACCTCTGACTCACTCGCACTCGTTGCACGCCCCCTGGCCGAAGTCGACGATGTCCGCATGATTTGCACTTTATGTCGTTGATTCCTTTTTTTGTCTATGTATATCTCGAGTCCATCTTGTCGGTACAGCAGGTCTACGCGTGGGCAGCGCCACCTAATATTCATCGTTCATTATCCTCAGATCAGGTAGTTCACTCATGAGCGGGGTTCAATTCACCTCCTGACACCAGTTCGTTACGATTCAGTTCACCCTCGTGCATCGCAAGAGAAGTGCGATGGCACTGGGACTCGACCTCATGCTTCTTTTGATCGGAAGACTGACGTTTTGGTCCGCACAGCTCATTCCGCCACACCACACGGCTGTAGTTGTATGCAGCTTTTGACGTTGCGGGCGCGAGTACTTCTGGCTCACTCGCATTCGTTACTCCCACTGTACGCGGAGGCATCGCGCAGTCCAAATACACTCGGTTTGCATGTGCATGTTACAGCCAGAGCTTATACAAACCCAAGTGAACCCGTCTCCACCTTCGCACGTCCGAGACCTATTTACATATTCGTGTCCTGTGCAATCAATACACCATCAATACATGTACCTCAACTACTCAGTTGAATTTATATCCTTCAATGCATATGTCGCAAAAACTCCAAGCGATCCTAACACTCAACATGAATCCACACACGCTTTGGTTAATATGAGTTCTGCGTGCCTCAATTGCTAGGCACGTCAACGATTCATAGATCCGAGATATCCGAATAGCACGCGGATACTCGAGGCACGGGGAGCTAGATAACGAAAGGTGCATCGCTAATGCGTGTCAAATTCCGATTGGCCCGAATAGAGAAAAGCCGTGAGTGTTGGTTTCTTAGGAGCAGCCACACCATAAGCTATGCTGTCTGTGTTTAGCGGCGCCTGTTGTGCTCTCAAACTGGCGAGGGGCTCTGTCGGCCAGCGTCTAGCTGTAATAAAGTGTATATTCCATAAAAATCCGGCTTCTCCTTCCTGTCACTATCTTAGCGCCGGGATTATTTGTCATCGAACAGGTGACAAATTGGCGACTGTGAGAGGACTTGGAGTTACAGGAGTATATCACGAATGTAACATGCACCTAAGTTATACAGTGGAGGGAAGCCGACGAGAGCCGCGACTGCTGCAGTGGGACGACTCGCCGAACCAGGACCCGAAGTTACCCGATCTCGGGATTTCAGCAACAGGGAATTTCCAAGGTGGATTCCCAACAAGACGCTTGTAATGAGCAACTCGTGCCCATCCCCTTGGGAGAATCACGACAACATTGTAACTAGTGCAAACTCCCAAGGTGAATTCATGACAAGACGCTCCTGATGAGCGGCTCATGCGTATCTCCTTGGGTAGGTCACAGAAGGGCTCATCAAAAAAAGTAGAGATCATCGGAAATCGAGATTCCTGTCGCTGAAATGCGACGAAAGTTCTCACGGGAGTGAGAGACACAGCTAGAGCGCAAGAGAAAACTAGCCCCAGGTACACCACTGCCACGACAGGGACATCTCTTTCATACGGAAGCCTCTACCGATCACTCTCACTTTCAACCAGAGTGGCATGCATTCAAAAATCGAGCCAGACCAGCTTGTTCCTCGTGTGCCTCACAAACAATGATGAAGGTGAGTAAGCAATGACCAGTCGCTCATGGCTGTAAAATGGGCGATACAGACATGTTTTTCCGGATGGAGATTCCAAAATGAGAAATCATACCAGATTCTCAGAAGTCAATATGAACTATATCATTCGATTGCATGGAATACTCTCGGGGATCGATGATTTTCATCAATGATTCGATGGTGATTCATCTAAGCCACCAGCCAATCAGAAAAATTTGCGGAAACCATTAGATGAGATAGTTAATATCAAGAAAATTACATGGCGTACATCAGAGCAAAATAGTGTACAACGATCCAATGATCACTATTCTTGGATTGACCATATGAGTACCATAATACAAGGTCTCGAAGATCTTAAGAAGGAATCGTCAATGTTCAAGAGTCAACAGGTGAATCGGCGTCAAAATAGAGATGAGGGTGAAGCTTGAGGCGAGACCGTACAGCTCTGTTTTACCACGTAATCTAGTGACTTCTCCGTTTCATGGATATCTCGAGATTGACGAAAGGGATTGACTTCAAACTTGACGAGCATTCACAGAATGCATCAAAGAATTGCGCTATGGAGAGACATCACGGAGAAAATAGGAAGAACTTGTTATTGCAAAACTCACCCAATTCGTCGTCGGCTTGCATGGAGGTGGACGCATGAGCCGACGTGCACACAATCAATCGATGTGCCTGTGATCGATGGGTTAGCCCGGAAATCTCTTCATAGCGCAATTCTCCTGAATTTAGTGATAACGTTGAGCACACCCGCATCCCGCTGCTCACAATAAAACTCTCGGAATCTCTGAAACGCCAACACGGTAGTCTAACCTGCCAGCCCGCGGAGCACAAGCTGGTCGAATCATTGCCCGGCGCTCGCAGTCCGAGAGATGGCGCCACTCTGAGAATCTCGCTCGGCAGCATCAGTGGCACGCGCGCGTGATTCAAAATCGGGAGTAATAAGGCTCCAATAGTGGTGAAGGTTCCAACACTTCCACACCTGTTATTAGCACGGAGACATGCGATATGGGAGCAGTTGAATTCCAGAGGGATCATTTACTACCATTTTGGGGATGGATCCGGGACTCTAGAGAGAAACGAGAGCGATCTTTGTCGGTTTTGTACTCCTCCGCCCGAGGGTCGAGGAGCGAGTCTCGCTGGCGATTCGGCCTGGGAATTGGAGGAAAATCCTCTGAGATCTCGGAAATGATTAAGTTGATCTCTGAGACTTGTGAGATAACTTTCTAGCAGTTTTGGGACGGATCCGAGACTCTAGAAGAAAACGAGTGCGATTTTTCTCGGTTTTGTACTCCTCACTCCGAGGGTCGAGGAGCGAGTCTCGCCCGCGATCCGACCTGGTAATCGGAAAAAAATCCTCTAAAATCTTGGAAATGATCGAGATGATCCCTGAGACTTGTGAGATCACTTCCTAGCAGTTTTGGAACGGATCCGAGACTCTAGAAAAAAACGAGTGCGATTTTTGTCGGTTTTGTACTCCTCACTCCGAGGGTCGGGGAGCGAGTCTCGCCCGCGATCCTACCTGGTAGTCGGAGAAAGATCCTCTAAGATCTTGGAAATGATCGAGATGATCTCTAGGACTCGTAAGATCACTTCCTAGCAGTTTTGAGACGGATCCGAAACTCCAGAAAAAAACGAGAGCGATCTTTGTCGGTTTTGTACTCCTCCGCCTGAGGGTCGAGGATCCGGCCTGGGAATTGGGGGAGAATCCTCTTAAATCTTGAAGATAGATGAAATGATCTTTGAG
>JAPYYZ010010621.1:0-13337 GCA_030522705.1 Eretmocerus eremicus
GGTCTCATGGGCTTCCCATGAGGTCCCATGGAGTCCCATGACGTCTCTTGAGGTCCTCCGGTACGTAGAGCCCCATATCCCGAGGTCCCATCGAGGTCCTAGGACGCTCCCAGTCTCTAACTGGGATCCCACTGAGATCCCAGGTCGGTCCCACTGGGATCCCACTGGGATCCCAGGAAATTATTTTCAGCAGGGCGCCCGAAGTGCGTATACAATTTTTCGGCACGCCCACGCCGAAATTGGGTGGTTTCTGGCACGATTTCGGGGCAAAGTGCTGCACCGCCGTACAGGTTAGGAAGCGTCGGAGCATGCGAGATAGCGGACCGAGGGCGAAGCCCGAGGCCCGAGGCCCGAGGTCTGATACGCATGCGCAGACGCTACCCGGTGGCAATGCGGCACTTTCCGCCCCGAAATCAGGGCGGAAACTACACGCTTTCGATGCTGGTATGCCGAAAAAGGCGAACACTGACTGTTTTCTGAAATATTTATCGAGAAATGCAGATCGTAAGTGACAGGACTTTCTACGAATAATTCATGAAATTCTGTAGACGAAAATAAATGGAGAATATTGTAGTCGTAATCACCATTCCGTCTTCAAAATTAATTCGAAACTTTCCGTCCGGAAGTTTCGTTATCGATCTACGTACGCGACTAAATTTTTCCCATCTCCCCACATTACCAGGAGATACAAAGAATTTTCTGCAGTTGCAGAATATGAATCCATATCTTCTGGGACAACTGCTCATCATTAGCTTATTTTTTATGTCTCTTTATAAATCAACTTCTAATGTGTATGCAGTGTAAGAATGTCGGAGCCTACGCTGAAGCGGCCAATGATAAATGATCGAAGATGAAAAAACATTTGGGTCAAGAAATGAAAGTTTCAACTCGTTACAGCACGATGAAGGCGGCCCGTTAATGATCAAACGCAATGTCCTAGTTGGCATCAACTATTTGCGATCAATCGGCGGTAGCAAAAACCCCAAAGTGAATGTGCACATCGACTTGAGCTACTTCAAAGATTTCATCGATTATTTCACCACCACAATCTGGGATGAAGCTCATGAGGCCTCGGCACACAATACAAACATACAAACGAATGAACTAAAGAGCAGCAAATCATGAAGGGATACCCCGAAAAAGACATGACCAACATGAATCAGATGGGAGAGTATCATCCGGAGATTAGAATGGAAGAAAGTAATCAAGAATAAAATACAGAGCTAATCATTATGATGGATAAAGTTTTGCGACAATTGTGTGATTTCATTGCAACAATCTCCAATCCACAACGACACTGAATTGATTCAATTCCTATGATTATGTCCCGGGGACGTATCGGCAATTTTGCGAAAGTAGCTCGGTTCGGGATAAAGACTGAAGAAGGTCAAAAATCAACTTCCCAGTATCTGAGCTAGACTTTTCCATTGGTAATCCTATTAGATTGAGTATCCAGACAAAACATGTTTTGCCGTATAAATCTGATGAATCTTCAAGATGAATTTACCACTCTTGTCCCGGAGTTAACAGTGACGGGATCGACATTTCATCGTAAATGTTCCATTATGATTCAGAGAAGAGTCTTGGAAACTTTTCCGCATGAATATAATCTAATACCATTGAATACTAATTGAGACGAGTCGCAGCAACGGCTAGATAAATTGACTCTATGTCGTGTTCCCGAGTGGCCACGGAATTTATACTCTTATTTATCGCCGTGCTTTGAGAATGAGAAACTATGTCACGAAGGCTAGATCTTATATCTCTGATAGCACTGATTTTTTTTTTTTTTTTTTTGATAGTTCTAGAACTATGAATGGAAGCTTCACGCTTTTAGAGCCTCTTGTAGCCATTTTATGCAATCGATAACTTCATCCCTAGTGGTTTGCATATTCGTGCAGAACCAGGAGACAAAATGGCCCACAAAATGTACACAAGCTCTTGAACGAAAAAGTAAGGATGAGCACTGCCAGAGGTGATCAACATGGACCCAGATTTGAAAATGTAATGGTTTTACGAGGTCACATCTCTGGAAAGCTGCGCATCCATCTTAAAGTAGGGTTGAAAGTCGAATTTTGCAGTGGAGGAATATCACGGAATTGACATTTTAACCCTGAATTTATAGTTTTCGACCCTCAAAGCCAATCTCGCTCAATTCTGGTGATGTTCTAAGACAGAATGCAACAAAATACATATTGTAAACCGGAGTGACTCCGGAAAAACAAGGGTGGTTTTGGAAACTTGGCTATTCTGCTTCAACTTTTGATCGGGGCATCGTTGAACATCCTGCAGAGCTCATTTTGCATGTGAGGGGGGCAGCTTTCAGACGCAGGTATACAATTTGCGACGGACTATATTTTTTGACAATCTGTGAACGAAATTTGACGAACTGTGAGCAAAGTCAACTTTCACAGACAGGATGTCAAAAACCAATTTTTCGCCCTTGTATCGAAATAGTACATTATTGACATGGGCGCGTTCGCCCATGTCGGGCGCCAGGATAGTTCATTTCCCGAGCGATGCGAGGGAAATAAGTCCTCCGCGCCCGAAATGACCGTGCGATCAGCACAGGGTAATAATGATTTTTCATTATGAGAACTCTAAAATCGCGTTCAAACGCGGCAGTTTTAGGTTAGAATGATGAAATATACTATTTTTGCATCCTCGTGATTATTCAGACTCTCGCCTGTGGCTTGGGCCGGAAACGCATCACTCGGATGCGAAGAAAAGTTTCTTCGCCCTCGTATCGAAATATACTCATTTCGTACTTGTTGCGTAATTTACTTTTCTCTACGTACGGCACATGATAACGTCGTGAAGTAGCATGTCAAAACATGATGGAGAGATAAATCATGCCACGGAGCGACTCCCGAACATGGCTTCATATTTTGCCTTCGTAGAAATGGCTGTGTATATAAGATCGATCGTAGCAATTTCCTGAGCATGCTGATATTGCTGGATATCGATCGAAGGCGATGATCGATGAAATATTCAATATATTCATAGAGTAGAATGTGAATTACTTTCCATTTGCACATATGTTTTCTTGATTCAGGAAGAGGCGGTAAATCTTTTAGAAACAATTCCGTATCAGATACTAAGAATAGTCGATTGACTCGAGGTAAGATCGATCAGTGATTTAGTAGTTCATAATACAGTATGCGATAATCGAGCTGATAACTGAATCTTGCTAGAATTCAGTTAATTCTGATCGAGGATGTATGAAGCCCTCCTAATATGAGGTAATTCCAGTCACATAATGTATACCCGCGTCGCGTATTATCAACTTTTTTTATGTAAATCTTTTACGGGGGTCACATTTTTGCTTCTCTCTCATCACACAAAATTCATGGTAGTTAGCGACTCTCCAAATTTCCACGATATTGACACCGTTATAGAAAACAATATATTGCTCGATGGATGCTCTAATCACAAATGTTAAGGTCTCTTTCGGGATGATTACATGTAGTCTGCGGCTTTTATTGCTTTTACAATCATCAAACCAAAACATTCTACAATGGGGATCATTTATATATTCAAACTCATCTCAATATTGAACATACTGCATCATACCCAGATTGGCAAGAACAGAGGAATAATGATTTGCTCTTTCAAAGTTTACAGATTCAATACAGCTCATATTTTATGAAGAGGTTTTCAGCTTGTGCTCAAAAGATTTCTATTATTAGGAAGATCTTCTTGATGTGGAATGGTCGAGTAAATATTGTGCAATACCTGTTCGATTAACGGCAGCACCAACATAGCCTGTCGAAAATACATAGGATCCGATGAGGGTCAGGTTCTAAATGCTGAATCCTGAGAAGATACATTAATAGAAAATTGAACGAAATTAATGTGTAGAAGAAAAGGAGATATACTGTTTCGCCCCGATTCTCCGCTTGGGCTCGTCAGTATGACGACGGAGGATCTGTCACAGACAGTATTGCGGATCTGCTACATTGGTGTGGAGGCTTCTATTGTCGGAGTAAGTTAAATATTCTGAACGAACGAACGGGTAACCGTCTGCCATCTGGGACGAGGACCGCAAAACAGGGACAAAAGTATGTAGGTGTCCGCCGCCAGGTGGACCCCAGATTACCCCTCTCGCGAGTGACGGCGCTTTACGATGATTCGTATATAAGACCGAATAAGCCTCGCTCCCTCAAGCGTCCACGGCACCGGCTGCGACAGCCCTGCTGATGAGCCCGGGATACGATGAACCCAGCTGCAGACGGAGGACGAAACGCAGTCAGAGCCTTCTGCTTGGTAAAGGAGAATCCATCTTCTCTACAATACCACTTACATCCCTTTTCTCCTTTTGTCCCTGTTTCGCAGTCCTTATCCCAGATGGCAGACGGTTACCCGCTCATTCCTTCGAAATATATCGCTTACTCCTGCAATAGAAGCCTCTACACCAATGTAGCAGATCCGCAATACTGTCTGTGACAGATCCTCCGTCGTCACACTGACGAGCCCAAGCGGAGGTTCGGGGCGAAACAGTATACCACCTTTTCATTTTAACATTAATTTCGTTTAATCTTCCACCATGGTATCTTCTCAGGATTCAATATCTTGTGCCTGACACGGACACCTGATCAAATCCTGTGTATTTTCAACAGGCTAAGTTGATGCTCCCATTAATCGCGATCAATTCCTCTCCATTTCGAACAGGACTATTTCCTTGACCTATCCACATCAAGAAGACCTTTCTAATAATAGAACTCCTATTTCTCACATAATTCGATCTTGATTAAAGATTTGCCAGCTATAATAATACATCGACCGAAGGTACCGTACTATCTTTGAAAAACAGTGAAAACAGATCCTGAAATAATATCAGCTCGTTTCAATTGTATTTGTGGAATTACGTCAAGAATCAATAGATCTCAATTCTAAATTTTCTAAGATTGGATATTTTCTCTACGGAACAATCCAGGAACATGAGAAGAAGATTAAAAATCGGCACTGTCCAGTTTTCAATCATTTGTAAGTTGTAATTTAACGGCATGCAGACAAAATATCGATTAACCATTGAAAGTTCATTGTATAGGTCTCGGCAGCTTCTTAGCTGGAGTAGAAGCAATTACGGATGGGCATATCAGTGAAGCCGATGGAACAGAGTTTCCATCTTTTGCATCTTTAGTAAGTACAGCTCCAAAACATCGAGTGTTTTGCTCTGGAACTATCATAACGGGAATACTTGTTATGACGACTGCTGACTGCCTCCTGAAATATCCTATACAAAATACGAGGGTCTCCGTTGGATCGAACAGATTCCACCAAAGCAAGCAATACGAAGTGGAAAAATGGATCAGCTACAGCACGTGGGATAGCCTTCGAAACCGCGTTCACAAAGCGGGAGATCCCGATATTGGTATGATAAAGGTGAATCAAATTGGATTATTATGGCATTAAATATTGCAATATTTCACTCTTACTGAAAAGGCAGGTTATATGGTGAATGAAAAATTTGATCGGAGGTTACAGGTTGCTCTGAAAACTTCCAACTCCTCTATAACGTGCAACAAATTTAGACTTAAAATTTCCCTGGAATCCTTTTAGGAGATCAGAATCAATTCGGATTGACCATCAAAAATGCGATGCATTTGAATAATGACGTATAGTTGGAATTTATTGCCAACATTTCGAGGGATTCACTGAGAAACAGATATTACTCAATCGGTTGTACTCATTTTGAATTCTAAGTGGCATGAGGTTGGGAAAATTTCATAACTGCCGCATACTCATGCATCGGCTTGTCTGGCAGATTTCAATGACTGCTTGATGTGGTCTGCTACAAATGATGACAAAGCAACGCCGATAAAGACAGTTGACGGCCATCGCTTGTTTTCCCTCAAAAGATTCACTTACAAGTAGAGGACCAACCTTGTGGATCACGGATTTGGCCAAAACTCTGGGAATCCTCTTGTTTCGGTGAGAAATGAAGATATCCCAGAGGGTTTAGACCGATAGGCCCTCTGTTGCGAAATCCAGCTGTGAACATTGGCATTGGCCATATAGGCTCGTGTTAAAAAGTCATATATACAGATATACTGGCAATGCTAATGTCTGTAGCTGTATCTCGGAACAGAGCGCCTATTGGTCTAAGCCCTCTGGGATATCTTCATTTCTCACCGAAACGAAATGATTCCCAGAGTTTTGGCCAAATCCGTGATCCACAAGGTTGGTCCTCTACTTGTTAGTCTTCCATAGACATAAAATAATTGGACCAGTTATTTTATCAAGTGTTTCCGAAAGTTTTTGAGAATTCATTACCTCATAATAGTTATGAGGTAATGAATAATTATTATTTGTCAAAACTCACAAGAAATCGGGATGAATTCAATTTTCTTAATGATCTCTCTTGTTGCAGTTAAGAAGACGGCTTTATTTCACATCAACGATAGGACTAGCACACATGCCTCTTGATTACGATGTTCCACTTCACGATTTGACAGTATTGTTGATCGGATGGCCAGTCACATTCGGCTACATTGATATGAAATCGATGACGGAAGTTGTGAAAACGATAACTAGAGATGAATGTATCAAGTTCGTTTACGATCCGACAAGAACTTTACTCACAGAAGGGAAAATATTTTGTACTCTATCCGGACCTCATTTGAGTAAGGTATGCAGCACATCTTCTTTCATCAGATATTTATATAAAAATGAAATGCTCAACTAGCGTAACGCGTGGATCTCATAGAAAATTATTACAGAAAGAGAGAGAAGGGGGGGGGCGACTTTGGTACTTTCGTTCCTTTATATACTTTCCCAATCAGACTAGATTACTTGATTGGAAATATACCACCCCGGTATTCAAAAACGCGAAGTCAGATATCAAAAATGAGCCGAGATACGTCTCAATTCATTAATCGGAAGCTGAGTAATTCCCGTTCTAAGGAAAAACGTTGAAAACACCGATCGCCAGCAAAAATAGGGGTTCAACAATCAAAGAGTAGAACAGAATTCATAATCAAATTTCCATAACTTGGGAAAACTCATCCAAACTCAATACGGTTCGGCTCATTTTGAAGTTTTCATACACTGTGAAAAGAAATTCTTAAAATCAGATCATACTCGTGCTGAAATCCAGATGTGGCACAATTATGCAAATACTCGTAGGAAAGTTAGTGTACGCGCGTGTCTAATCCGGGTATGAAATGGAAGACATCAAATCGGACCACGGAAAATTTAAGTGAAAAAGTAAAAAAAGCCTAGTAATCTGACTTTAAGATTTTCTTTTTATTCAATGACCTTCCAACTGCAGTGACGACAATCGGGACATTTTGAGTCAGATTCGAGTTACAGAGCAATCAGTTCAATTTGGTTACCCTGATGATAGCTTTCCAAAAAACGGCTTTTTAACAGACACGGTATCAAGTGAAAGTAAAAGACCTAATATCCGGCCCAGAAAACGCGTACCTTTTTTCTGGTAGTATCGCTAAATAAGAGAAGTTATAGAGGGCTTATTAGAAGTAATTTAATCATGGAATGAGATCAAAGTTCTCGAGGTCAAAATTGTTTTCACTCTAGTGCACTATATTATCACTGAAAATATTGGCAATAAAAAAGAGAGGAGCTAGAATACTTTTTGATTAATAGTTAGTTCTCTCAGCAGATCCAAACGAATACTATTTCGCATAATAGATCAAAACAGCCCCGGGAGGAGTTATCATCCTCGCCATGATTGGAATCGCGATCTTCAACAATTTCCACATTCTTATAATGCATCAGCTTTTTATGGCAATCAACTCATATCGATCGAATTAGAGCGGGTGGGATCAAATGTGCATCAAGCTCATTTCGGAAGCACATCATCCGCATCCGTTTTAGATCTGCGCAGAGGCGCAATTTACGTATAAAAGGTTTTGATCGTTGAGTATTTTTCAAAGTCAAAACTGATTGCCTCTGAATCGACTGGTATCAACCTTTCCTCAAGTTTCGCCACTTTCACTGCACCTGAGATGAATCCTGCACGTGAAAAGAACGAATATCTACGATATGATACTGGATTGCTTCTGATGTGCACCCAAAGCAAGCCCAAGGTGCTTCATAATCTCAACAAGAATATCGCATACACATACAGAACTTTCTGTGAAACATTACTGTCCACCTTAACAGTAATCATGGGACAGATTACCGCCATAGAAATGCTTGCGGTTGGTAGTGGTCATATTAACATTTATGTGATGGATGATTTTGCCGTTGACGATAGCAATTTTTCCTATGAAGTTGATAAAGATTGTTATGACTGGTTAGGGAAGATTACAATTATCAAGTGACAGTCACATTTTCTATCCAGTGATGTCAAACATCACTATTACGGTAAAATTTACTAGAACGGTCGTCCGTCCCAGAATTACCGTTATTTAATGGCAATTTTTCTCATTACGTATGAGATGTCATTTTTCACGAAAAATACTCCTAAAGTAGGAATCGATAAATTCTCTCATTGGCATATCTGCATGCTCTAAGAAGTTTAGAAACAGTACTTTTGCATGATGCCTCGGAGTTAATGATTGGTGTGATTTTTTCAGCATGACGAAGGTGGCCCGGTATTTTACAAAGGCAATGTTTTAGTTGGCATCAACTATTGGCGACAGCACAGAGACAAACGATCGAGAGTGAATTTACACATTGACTATCGCATCTACAAGGATTTCATTGAGGATTTGACAACGACGGAATAGATTACTGTATCCAATTTTACCGAATTCCCGTTGTGCATTTTTTCACAAGCTGAGCATTGTGTGCCACAATCTACTAAGTTATTTCAGAACTTCCCATTTGTAACAACACAAAAATCCCCGTGAAAATAATTTTTTATGAAAATGTTGATTCATTTCATGTGATCATTGCTAAATAGTCTGATTGGTGTTTTATCAACGAATCTATTCAAACAGAGACGAAGGGACAACAGACAGTACCAACTGACGCTCTCTCTGCATTGCTTGGACTTATTTTGATACAAAATACTTTATGGATTCGACACCCTTTATAACCTCCTTTGATGGGTATCCAGATTTTTGGATGGGTCTGGTGTGGGACGGATTTTGTTGGTACTGCTCGATAAGAAGTTGTATCCGCTCTGCAGTGTTTAATATTCTAATTTATATTTGTAGATTGATGTTATCTTCTCATGATTATCTCAAGTAGTCTTCCGTCATTCTAACAAGATTGACGTATAAAAATGATTTCAACGTCTCCTAGAAATGTGCTTCTTTTCACGAAAGTGAGAGAGTCGAGTGATGTTCGTTGAAGACCTTGAACCATGTTTTGGTCAATGATTTCGTTTTGGGAAATTTTTTCCGCTTAATCTTTCGCGTGGATCTTTCCAAATTGAACGCGAAGATATTGTAGCATTTTTAAAAATATCGGATGTTTCTTGAGTTATGTAAACTTTCCGCATAGCGATTGCGGACATCGGCTCTTAAAAATGGAACTAGTGATACAGGATTGGACGCATTTACTTGAAAATCTTTTTGATCATATTTTTCATACAATCTTCAACAAAATATCATGTAGTTGTGCCGTGATAAAAGAATTTCGAGATGAGAGTTAGCTATAGAGCTCAAGAGCAAATGTTTTCCGATAGCCGATACACGACTATTTATGCGTCAAGAAAATGTATCTGAGTGATTCCTTAGAAAGTAGGATTTTCTGCGTCCGAGGTTCGCACAAGGCTCCGCGATTTTTAATCGTTGCAGTAAGAATTTTCTAGGGTGTATTCTATCGGTAGCCAACTTTGTTTGTTGATTTTTGAGTGACTTTCTATATCTCCGTTTTTTATATTGGACAATTAGGGATCAAAATGTCAATTCCATCTTCTGTCCAGAACACAATCTTCGCTCTAAAAACCAGTACTGCGCCTATTCAAGGTCACTAACACGTATCCCCAATCATTACTTCAGATTCTATACTTTAGCGTAAACCATTCCACCATTTTGCGAGTCGAAATAAAAAATTCAACTTTCGCACGGGCAAACGACATTATATCCAGAGATTTGCACCAAAACTGATAGTACAGCACTAATAACGGGGGCAAATGTCTCAATCGTCATTATGGCCCTTGGTACTGGCCGAGTTATCATCCAAACGTCCCAAAGACTTGAAAAAATACGTTAGAGCGTCTCTGGAATCAAATCTGTGCAATAGCGGGGAGTTTGAACGTGTTTTTGCAATCGCGTACAAACTTTTTTGGTCGATTCCGCCCCCCCCCCTCTGGTGTGCCGCTACGCTGTGAAGTCTATCGGTTAGTAAAACGCATTTTTCCGTAGTATTTGGTAACATAAGGTGAAATATGTGCGGGAAAGTGTCCACGACGTGTCTCCGAGTAGTGAGAGCACTTTTAGGGCGAAATGTCAATTCCGTCCCTGTCGATTCCGTCCACGTATCGGCCTCTTAAAACATGCCGTAGTTTTCTCTGAGATTCATCTTGGCCTACGTAACTCTGGATACTTGTTCCTGATGCCCAAACATGTCAGGATTAATTTTATTAACCACCCGAAACTCATTTAGGGCATAAATAATTTTTTGAGCCAAATCACACTCGTGGACATTTTTGGCTCCAAAAAATCCCACTTTCCGCGGAATCACTCATATAATATATGAATGGAAAAAGCCTTACGATTCTTTGGCCTAACTTCAGAGAGCCAGCTAAAAAGAGAGGTGCACCTCCTCTTTTGAATATTACAAAAGCAAAGAGTATACTGGGATGCGATAAGAAAAAGAGTATATTGGAATAGTTTCTGACAAATAGAGACAACTCCAGGAAGTTGATACTCATATACTTTTTTGGAGAATGATATTCTGATGCTTGCCATATATTTGTCTGTTTTCGAGAAACTATTTATTAGGGACCTCAATAATCTCTCGGGTTGCAATGAGTTATGACAAAATTCAAAAAGCGCCTGGAACTATTTCGCTTTTCACTGAATGAGCGAATCAGAACTCGAGTTTATTCTTCTTTGGTGGCACTGACTAAGTCAATTCATTCTGAGATGCTAACAAAAAAAAAGACAATAGTGTAGAAATGTTGGCGACACATTTTAGTTATCTGTTACCCCCTGTCACCTCGGCTATGGACAAAGTTCGCGCGTCATACTCACTCTTTTAGATTTCAATATGAGTTTGGATCACCAAAAGTCGCCTATATAAAAATTATCAAAATTACACCATGTAGATCCGAGAAAAATGAAGAGAATCCCGTTCGATTCATGTCGATAAGACAAATATTCGTATGTCGACGATTTTCGCCCAAAGTCGTTTTGGTCGGCGCCACGCCCGAGTGCAGCAGCCCCCGGCGGCAATCGTTTTTTTTTCGACTGCTTGAAGAAGATCTACCTCACCGACATTCATGATAAATTGTTTCAGAATAAAACAGAGCAATGTTTTGAAAAAGCAGCTCCAAGCTGCCCTCCGTATCGGTAGAATGGACCACCGTGTAAAATTTTGGAACGATCCGCAGAAAGCTCCTAAAGGAATCCCAACTATAGTGCAAGTATACAGTCGTCCCTGTTCTTACGCGGAATTTTTTACGCGGTTTTGATTTTACGCGGATCGAGAATTGATGCCATCCCTGTTTTTACACGGAAATTTCCCTTGATTTTACACGGTTCAATATCTGAATCGAAGTTGCGTGTGGATTTAAAAATCCATGACCGCGAACGGCGCGAGTGTTCAAATGTAAACAAAACCTCCTATTCCGACGCGATGGCCTCCAAAAGGAAATAATCATTCTCAGACGATAAGATTGTGAAGAAATCTAGAAATGTATTAGATTTGGAAACTAAAATCAAAATTCTCGATCAACTCAAGCTGGAGACAAAATTTGTACCGTTGCTGCTGGATTCCAAGTAAGATACATCGTCATTTACTTTTTCTAGAAAGTATAACTTGGCGAGTATGAGTTTTTCAACCAAAACTTTATTCCTATATACTGACTTTCAGTAGGCGCATAGGGATTACAAATATTCAACGATATGCATAGATGCACAAAATTTTGAGAGATAGGCTATTTAAAAAAATGGCCAGACCGCATTTCAATTCTTGAAAAGAATGAGATCGGGAGGTATATGTCGAGTCGTTCTCGATCTTACATCAAGGAAATATCAATTTCAATTAGAGAAAGAAAAGAAATCGAAGAAGAATTGACGAGTAGAAATATTCATGACTCATCTTCAAGGTTTCATATCATTTAATCTTGGAATGATATAAATTACTCAAACCTTCTCGTCCAAAATTGTAGCGCCTCGCGTTTTCTAAGGAAAAAAGAGGAGCAGTACTCAAAAATTTAATTCTGATTCCAAGCTAATATCAAGTATCAATAAATTTGACGTGAAATCCCACCGACTCTCTCGTTTCCAGCGATTTTTTTGTAATTCAGCTCTAGCGTGGAACGAATTACCCTGTTTTCCATAAGAGCAATGTCTTTTTTTTACGCGGTTTTTTTTTACGTGAGGCTTTGACGGAACGCATTAGCCACGTAAAAACAGGGACGACTGTACTCTGATTGCACTATAGTTGGGAATAATCCAAAAGTTTTGCTCGGATCGGTTCAAAATTTTACACAGTGATGCATTTTACCAATACGCAGAGCAGCTTGGAGCTACTTTTTCGAAGTATTGTTTTATTTCATTCTAAAACAATTTATAATGAATGTCGGTAAGGTAGAACTTTCACATGACCTCGCGCTCCGCAGTGTAGTAACATGTGATACCCGTGACGGTAAAACGATTCATTGTTACGAGGGATGTGAGGGGATACGAGGGGTGTGAAATTGCTCGTATTCCACGCGGGCTCGCTTACGTTCTCTATCATGTAACGTTGAGAGGTATTACGCTCGAGGTCATAAAATGATTCGAGATGCTTTCAAAACAGAGGATTTAGCTCAGATCTCGCGGCACCTGCGCAGCATGTAACGTGTAGATTCGTTACGCGGCACATAGTAAATGGGTCAGGTGAACTTTATGATGTGACGTGCGACAGGCAAATCAATGTTACATTACCTATGCGCGTAACAGGATATAATGTGACTCTAATGTTGCTAAACTTTACGTTACATCCCTGCTGAAAATAATTCAGTGGGATCCCAGTGGGATCCCATTGGGAGCCCACTGGGGCCTGAGCCTGGGAAAGTTCTAGACCAAAATAATTCCTGCGTAGAGCACTTACTTGCTAACTAATGTGCAGATGAAGTCAAATGGCGCACAGTGGGAGATTTGCTTTTTTACCCGCCAAAAGTTAGCAACTACAGTTCTAGACGTGCTATGGACATGATTCAAAATGGATATGACAGCTCAAAAAGGCTGAAGATTTAGTTTTGGAGAAGC
>JAPYYZ010010628.1:0-11742 GCA_030522705.1 Eretmocerus eremicus
AGATCAAACCCTTTGGGGTACCTTCATTTCTCACCAAAACAAGATGATTCCCAGAGTTTCGGCCAAATCCGTAATCCGCAAGGTTGATACTCCCCTTGTGAGTTTTGTCCCGTTTTGGTCCAGCGCCTAACTATGAACTCGTTCTTGTCGAGGCATGTTATCGATTTCCCACTAAATGGAGAGCACTTCACGTCAAATCCTCGAAGAATCATCACCATCTCTCGCAAGTGATTGAGATTTAAGATGAGATACGTATCATACTAATCTCAACTTTTCTCTCTCCCGACGTTAATTTCATTCCCATACCCAAAACTTTCTGGAATGAAGTAAGGAGCCATCTATAAATGATGTCATGCTAAAATTGGCCACTTTTGTCCCACTCCCGGCCCTCCTTGTTACGCCCTTTACCGACCTCCTTCCATACATAGGTTATCACGTTAGGCTGCTTCTACATGACCTCAAAAAGACCCAGATGCTCATTCTTTATTCGATCATTTCATTTCTGTGACCCTTGATTCGACTCGCAGATGTATAAGTTGGTCCACACCCTCGCCCCCCCCCTATACGGATTCTTTTATTAGTAAATGACAACAAATTAATTATGAAGTAAAGATGTTATAAGTCAACCGTAACAATTTGACGAGTAGCCCGCGAACTACGCAATAGCATTTACGCAAGATTTAGTGTCTCCTAGAGCCTCTAATTCGACCAGCTTTCAATCTTCTGTGAGAGTCTATTCAGAACTGCCGAGAGCAATCCGAAATTCGAAATTCTCATTTGCCGTGAAACTGTGCGCACTTCCGAGTGAATTCGCGACGTACAAAACGGAGGCGATGTGCTTCTGAATCTTTCGCGCCTCTCTATGTGCGTGCTCGATGAAAGATTGCGAAATGAAGAGGGCAGAGAAGCAGGGAAATGATATTACGAGGCAAAGAGAGAAAACAGAGAGAAATCTCGGCACCTCGAGTAAACTGTATACATAAGAATTTTGAGGGGAGGCATGCCTTAACCTCATGTAAAAGATCTACCTTACCAACATTCATTATAAATCGATTTAAAATGAAACAGAACAATATTTCGAAAAAGTAAATTCCAGCTGCCCTGCGTATTGGTAGAACAAACCAATGTGTAAAATTTTGAAGCGATCCGCTTAAAGCCCTTGGAGTAATTTGGATTATAGTGCAAATATATTATTACACTACAGTTCGAATGACTCCAAGGGCTTTAAACGGATCGCTTCAAAATTCTACACAGTGGTTCGTTCTACCGATACGCAGGGCAGCTTGAATTTACTTTTTCGAAATATTGTTTTGTTTCATTTTGGATCAATTTATGATGCATGTTGATGAAACAGAGCTTCTCCTTCCCCCTTACAAGCAATGAAATTTGCGGCTGGCTACTCGACTCGCAAATCGCGATTAGCTCTGAGGATCAATTTCTCTTCCACGCTGCAATGAAATATAACTCGCTCTGCATGCAGGACTTCAGTTATAGGACTTCATTTGCTTGGTTTTAACGCACATCCAGAAAGATGTATCTAAAGAGATCTTGTATGGGCTTGTTCGATTGGGAAGCAGAATAGACCTACTTGGAGGAAGGAATTGACACATCTTCGCCGATTGTACTGAAACGTCGTGAGACGGTTGCCGACGCAGGACTTGATTCACCGGCAGGAAATGCGTATGAATTCGAATTTTTATATGTCCAGACATCTTTGCAATTCAATCTTGAATCCTGGATTAGAATTTAAGGACATGTCGAAACTCTACCTTACCGGCATTAATATTGAACTCATTTGAAATTAAGCTATACAGTATTTCGAAATTGTAGCTCCAGACGGCCCATGCATATTGATGAAATGTATCACTGAGAAAAGTTTTTGAGTGATCCATGGCAATCTCTTAACGTAAATTTGACTCAAGGCTACAATTATCCGTTAACCAAATTACTTAAAGAATTAACCATGGATCACTCCAAAATTCTTCTCAGTGATTACGCCAATACGCACGGCCTTCTGGAGCTACATTATCAAAATATTGTAAGGCTTTATCTTAGATAAATTCATCATGAATGTCGGCTAAGTAGAGCTCTGACATGCTCTTAAAGAATCATTTGTATACAAATCGTATACGAAATCGTTTTCATTACTAGGCATCATTTGCAGTACCTCAATTTTCTAACGATGGGTAAATTATAGGTGAGAAAATGCCTCTATCGGTGAATAGATGTCCATTAAAAATTCTTGAGAGAAGCTTCATTCGAGTATCTTTCACCTTATTTGCCCATACAATACTGTTGAAAGAGTTTCAAGGAGTTAGTCTTTCATCCGATTTTTTGTTTTGAGAATGATGTAAGGAAGTTGTGTAAATGGATTATAACTATTTCATTCGCGGTGTTTTATTTGCGGTTGGGGTATTTTTATCCTAAAGGACACGAGAAGAAATTAGTCATGTTCGGATGTAGCGCGAAAAATCTTCGCAGAGATCACTTGACGTTATATCGTTACTAACGATGCAGCTACCCTCTCGGGAGCACAAGATGATTTCTTCAGGTGAGACTATTTTCAGCAGCGACATTCACGTTTTTATAATGGATAATCATTTATTCAGCCACGTGAGGGTTGCATGTAATTTTAAGTAGCTCGCATCAGTCATTCTAGAATTGACGAGCTATTTACAGATGACGAGTAGTTAGAACTCATCAAGCATAAAGTCTGACCAAATCCGCTCTTGAACCACTGAAATTAGAAGGATTCCGGCTGTGGCCTTCTTTGAGCCGAGCACTAAAGCTCAGCCAACCTCGCCGCTAATAAAATTGGAAATCTAGTTTAGCGAGAACTTCGTGAACGTTTTTATTGGATTACTAGGTGAGAAAAATTTTCCATTTAATTGGACGCTAAATCATCCTGATTTACGGCGCGTTGGGAACTTTTTAATGAGTTTCTAACTACTATAAGGAGCTTGAAAGTGAATTCTCATGGGCGCTCTATTATCGCGAGACGTCAATTGAATTCAGCCGGAACAATTGAATTCCAGTCGAGACGTACGAGATTATGGTTTCTTTTAGGCGTTCATTAAGTTATAGGAGATATTACAATAATACCTATAATTTCCAGCTCCTTATCGACAATCCAGATACCTCGCTTTACTCAATTGTTTTGAATAAATTGACACCATAAGAAAGGAACCCAATATCATGCTTGCAAAAATTGTAAAGGAATTCATATCACGCTGAACTGGGATTACGTGACCCTAAAATCAGAAATGCAGTAATACTCCCAAAGAGTGTACTGAATGGGTGTGCGGAGTCAGCATTCCGTCGTTCATGATAATATTATTTTCGATGCCGTGTCAGGCGTCTGTTTGATTGATAATGTAGCACGTGTGCTTATGTCATAATTAATTCATTGCTGGCTAACGTTGACAAGGACAGCACGGAAGAGACCAAATCCGTCACGGTTAAAGGGGATGAATGAGTCTGGGTGACAGCTCACACTCGCACACCTATGAGCTTTTTGCGCTCGATATTTTTCCTTCCATTTGTCTCAGTAACTCATGAACTTGTCGCAATGGGATTAAACCAGCTCCAAAAATGATGAAGAGACACCCCCGAGATACCAACAAGATTTTGGAATATGCGTCAAAATGACCTACCCTGGGGAACTCTCGTGTTGAAATACTGGGCCCTTTCTGAGGGAGATTAATTTGAAACTCTCACGACCAGATTTTGTCAAGTTACAGCACCTGATGATTCCAATTTCGATCAATGAATCTGACCCCTGCGTATCTCATTCAATAGAAGTGACTACAGATAGTCTTCTTCTCAGTTAGTTCCTTTAGAGTTGAAAAATTGATTTTAAAAGATATTTTGAAAAAAAGTTTGTAATGTGGATGAATGTCTCAAAGTCCTGTTGGAAATGTAGGGGTGTGTTATTAATATTCCGTGATGGATCAATTGGAATTTTTCTCATTTAATTAATGAGGGACGATGGAGAAGATATCCGGGAGGTCTTCGAGATTCAATTCAATCAGTGAAATCAATTCATTCCAGGAGATTGACAGCCTCCTTCTCAATCTCCGATATTTCCAAGTTGAAAATTCCTTGACGCATAGAGATGAATGCAGTCGATCTCCAATACTTTCTACATTTCCGCAGTGCAATATTCATCAATCCGGGTATCGGCACGACTCCATTTTCATTATGCACTGCATCGACTGGAAAAAATGCTATCGAGCTGCACGAGACATCGGGAAAGCAGTAAATAGTAGCTGTAGCACTCCTCTCTCTCTCTCTCTCTCTCTCTCTCTCTCTCTCTCTCTCGCAGACAGCGATTGATTCTTAAATATTTCACGTGTTCCATTCATCTCTGCGAGGCTGCAGCACTCCGGAAATGGAGCGCCTGTCAATTTTATCGATGACTCGGAGGATGAGCGCTAAGGGACTGCTGCACTATCTTGAAGACTTTTTCTCGTTTGCCCGCTCGAGGGAGAGATTTTACTTTCTCCGTAGACGTTCTCAAATCATGGATCGAAGCCCTGGGGAGGATCCTTGCGGGAATTTCGCTGATAGGCTCCATTTTTCCGAGACGTGCAGTAATTTATTATGGGTACTACCGATATTCGCTTCCTCGCATGTTGTAGCAAAGGTTAACTTTCGTGGGATTTTTGAACTCGTGGCTGGGTGAATTTGCATAATGAGAGATGATTGTGTGTTGCCAGGAGAACAGTAAAGTAACGGATGGATAATCGTCCACAATCATGATTTCGCGCCCCTCTTGTCATATCACGAAATCCTTTCCATTCATCGATACCTTCTGATCATGACGAGTGAATTCACATCCGTATCTCTTCACCTCCCAAAAAGCATTTGATACACCGGTAACAGATTTATCTATCTGCCACCGCTGCAGTGCCAACTTGAGTAATTGAAGATGTCAGATCCGTTTGTTCTTTTTTGAGGAACGACTGAAGAGTTATAATTTTTACAATTATTCTCAAATTGTCGGGGAGATTCATCGAAAGAATTCTTTGTTTCACTCTACGATTGGTCTATTTGCTGTATTGATCAGCGATACAGAGCTCGTATAAGCGACTGGATTTGAGAGAACGTGATTAGACACTAGTGAAATCTTGATGAGGGTCTCAATTCATGCCAGTCAAGCGAACCAATTGAGATGCTCTGAATGGGCAGCTTATTGCTGAAAGTGATAGTTATCATCGCGCGCGATATCCAGAGAGTGATTTATGTGCTTCATCTGAGTGGTTATCTATCGAGCTCTATTCATCCTTCCATCTGATATCAGATAAACGGCTTCGAAACTCCTCTATTGGTGCTTGATTGTGATTCACTCGAGATTGTGACGTCGGGCCTTTGTTGGAAACAGATCTACGGACCTCCACTGTGTATGGAAGTGTGACTCGATGGAGGATGTATCGCTCCTTTGAAGTAGATAAGAGAGTGCTTTATGACTTTTGATACTATCTAATATCTTTTTAGACTCAAGGTCATGTATAAACTCTACTTCACCGACATGCATCGTAAATTGATTCAAAATAGAACAAAACAATATTTCGAAAAAGTAGCTCCAATCCAGACTGCGTATTGGCAGAATGCATTACTGTGTAAAATCTTGGAGTGATCCGCGGAAAGCTCTTCGAGTCATCCCAACTCTAGTGCGGATATATTATAACTAAACCAGAGTCGAGATTATTCCAAGAGCTTCCCAGGAATCACTTCAAAATTTTACACCACGGTGCATTCTGCTAACACGCAGTTTGGATTGGGAGCTACTTTTTCGAAATATTGTTTTGTTATATTTTAAACCAATTTATGATGAATGTCGATAAGGTAGAGCTTTTTCGTCCCCTCAGTTAGACTTCGTTATCGGGTCTCAGACGGAATTTTTTTCTCTGAGGATTTGAGATTGAAGATTGGAATGATCCATCTTGATAATTCTGCATCTTCCGTCATGGAGCTTATTCATCTTCTCGCGAAGGTACGTTCAAAGATTTAAACCGCTCAGATTTCGGGGTATCGAGTCTAGTGGAAGATATCTCATTTAGTTTCAAGTTTAATTCCAGCGCTGCGTGTGTGAGTGTGCGCGGAATTATTTTCACTCATGCGCGTGTCAAAGGAGCTTGATTTTCTATGGTCCCAGCTCGCTTGATGAGATTAAGGTCTCTGAGCTCCAGACAAGCAGTGAAATAATTTCATAATCACCTCACGTTTATTCAGGAACAGTCACTGTCTGTTCCCGTCACTCGACAGAATTTTCGTATGAATTCCCACTGCACTACACTTTCATCGTTTTACTGAAATGAAGAAGTCTTTACTTGCAAATGTATTTTGGTAAATTCTTGAGAAAATTATTATAAGAACATTTTCATGTCCTTTAACTTCTTTACCCATTCCTCCGAACATGAGCATACTATCTCATCGAGACGGTTGCGATGCAATAATCACAAACTGGTGAAGAACGTGATCAGCATTTGATCTCGAATAATACAAAATAGAAGGACGGATCTTGCAAATTCGCATTCCACAACTAACATAATGATCTTACTGGATTGGAAGATGTCCACTCGAATAGTAATCATAGTAATCATTGGTCTTTGTCTGCTGTAAAGTAAGATGACTTGGGCCGAGATGCAATAAAGAAAGTGATGTTTGAAATTCTGTAGAAGCAGTTTTGGGCTACAGTGAGTATTTCTCTATGAAAACACAGCTGATTTAGGCCCTGAAAACGAAGTCAGAGATAGTCAGATCATGGAAAGCAATGCAGCTTTTTCACTGCGGAATTGTGTTGTGTGACATTTGTCGATAATGAAGAAGTGATTCAAGTTACCCCATTTTGTGGAGTAACTTGCGCGACCCTATTTTCATGTTCTAAACCTGAAATGAGACATGTAGAGGGCGTTTCCATGAATAGATCAGACAGTTGCCCATAATGCCCAAGATATATCGTGACCGAATTTGCCAGTTTCTGAAAATCAAAGAAGCTGCAAGAGAAAAATGCAAGTCCAAAATGGCCCGACTTAATCCATGCTCTACTATAATGTATCAAGAAGTGTTTACGTTTGCACTTTCATTCTACCCTTATTCAATTCACCAAACGTCTCAAGCAAGAGTTGCTGTATCAAGTATGCAGTTCAACGAGCGAATAATTCACCCCATGAATGCACCGATACCTCCACTACCGCCTACATCGAGTCCCGCGACGCTAATTGAATCAGATAAGGTGGTGTCACAACTGTGGTCTTGCGCTCCGCTGCCGACGCTGCTGCCGAAATTCTGTTCAGCCGATTGTACGTGCCACTGAGCGCGAAACTGCGAGATTGTCCCTAGTCTCGTATACCCCCTGTACACGTACCTCTCTACGAACGTCTTAAGGCCACGTCGGAGCCGTGCAAGTCAAGAGGCTCGAAAAGTTTATCCCAAATTTCTCGAGCACTTTTTTGATATGGGTGAGAATTAGAGTTGGAAAGTGTTTTTTCTTGTCTAACTTGGTTTTCGTCTTCTCTTCGTTTGACCGGAATCGAAGTAGTACTCGAGAATTACGGGAATGAGTTGAGTACTTGATTACCCAGGTCAAGTATACATATATATGTGTGATTCCGCGGAAAGTGGGACTTTCTGCGTTTGGGGTTCGCACAAGCCTCCGCGACTTTTAATCGTTGCGGTTAAAATCTTGCAGGGTGTATTCTATTGGTATCCAAATTTGTAGTTGCTTTTCGAGTGATTAGGGGTCAAAATGTCAATTCCGTCCCCTGTCCAGAACCCAATCTTTGGTATAAAAAACAGTACTACGCCTATGCGAGCTCAGTAACCCCTAAGTCCAATGACTATTTTAAATTGTACAAGAACTCGAAAACGCGCGCGTTGCGCGCAGAAGGCCTGCTCGTGGTGAGCAAAATTCATGTCAAAAATATGTATTTGTCGGTAGTGAGAGAAATCAGTTCAGGATGTAA
Organism: Eretmocerus eremicus; assembly: GCA_030522705.1. Taxonomy (NCBI): domain Eukaryota; kingdom Metazoa; phylum Arthropoda; class Insecta; order Hymenoptera; family Aphelinidae; genus Eretmocerus; species Eretmocerus eremicus. The sequence continues at coordinate 7,968 of JAPYYZ010010628.1, forward strand.
TTAACCCGCTCACTTTCAACCCTACTTCCGGGTCTTGAAAAATTATCCCGAGGTGAAAAACATGCGTAACTAGTGTAAAAAGTATGAAAAATGGCAAAAGAGTGCCGCGAGCTGCGCGCGATGGATCGACGCCCGTTCAACACACTTCATATCGCGACTCATATCATGTGTTGGTCAATTGTTGCGAGAATTCAACTCAAAATCTAATTCAGAGGTCGAATTCAGGCGCGGAGAAAATTCGTATCGAGGAAATGAGTTCCTTAATGATTTATACATTTCTATTAAGCATGTAATGAACAGACCGATTCCGAAAACGCATACATCTTCATATTCATAAAATAGCCATAAATAAATTTTGAAATATCGAGTATCGACAAACATTGGACATAGTTGATAACAAGGGCATGTATTTGTAATTGTTCAAGAAATATTATTTACAATCTAATATAGAACTCGAATTGGCTCGCGGAACTTACTCGCAACGCGAAAATTAATCCATTTCTATTAGAGCTCATATCAGAAAAAAGAATTTGTCAATCATCTCAAAAATCTCATTGCGTATCGAATCAGGAGGCTGTGACAGTTCAAAACGACGCGCGCTGAGTTATAGACCGACGGTCTTCATCATTATAATCCGGCACGAAAGAGCTTACAAATAAAATAAGTATGGGTATAGACAGGGGCAGCGCGAAGATTGATTGCAAGATTATACACAGTCTTCTCTTCATAAAGCTATGGATGACCACAGTCATAGCCAAATTCGTAGTAGGCATATTCTATTTACATAGCCACATAACCATACTCTGTGTTATCGGAGCGCCTGCGTCCGTCGGCAACGTCACCTGATACATCGAATCAAATGATATCGCACGCAATGAGAACCGGCCATGAATTGACATATACACAAGACTTACGACGCAAAGCGCGGGAATGTGTCTGATAAACACAGTGTAGTAGGTGAATTGCCTACTACTACGAAAACTCTAATTTGGATATTTTGTGAGTTCAGAATCGCGGATCGACTAGTAAATAGTGATCTGGAGAATCGCAGATGTACTTGATGGACAATGGCTTCAGAAATAACTCAAGGATTTAGAATAAACTCAATCGAATTATTTATTGGACTTCGTTACAAGAGCTGGCTGCGAATCGCTCGCGAGCCAAAGTCCTTCTGCTCTCAGACGTTACAGTCGATCTCTCTCGATCCTCCTCGTGGAGAAGGAGTCAGCAGGAATTTTGTATTGGAAGGGATAAATTGATAAGACTGTTCCCCTCGGATACATGAGTACATGATTATTTTCTCTTCAGCTTATTCGGGTTGCGGCTTGATCTTTGGATCTCGTGTTCGTCACCCTAATTATAACAATTCGTCGCTTTATCTGGCAGAAAGGAAATACGTTCTTAGAACTCGGCAAATCAAGATTGAATTTTAGTCCCCTTTGCCTGCACGATCAGGTTTTAATATTCTTATCTCATGACTGATTCGCGAAATCGCCGATACTAGGACGAAATATTCATCCGACGAAATATTACTTGAGTGAAGATTTTAAGACTCTGACTTGCTTTTGAATTTTCGAGCACACATGGAAATGCACCGAGCTACAACAGATATAACGACAACGGTCTCAAACAAAGGGCGGCAAATCTCGAATATCGAAGTTGTCCATTAATAAGGTAGGACACTTCGGAGTGAACCATTCCACCATTTCGCAAGTATAGATTTGAAACTTAGCTTTTGTGCTGGCAAACGACATATTGTTCAAAGATTTGCACCAAATTTGGGCTGGGCAGTATTCAGGCCGCTAGGACCATGACCAGGCACGAGCATGTTTGACGGCTAATTTCATTCCCGAACTTCGGCCCACTCTGAGCTCGGCAAATTTTATTGATCCAGGTCGATAACTATCGGGTTAAAAATGAACCAGATCGATAGCAATTGCTGCTCCACAAGTCCATCGGCCTGAAATTTCCAGTCCGAGAGACTTCTCCCACGTGACTAATTCTATTGGCCTGAAATCTCCATCCACCTACGTCACATACACCAAAACATCTACGCATCCACACTTTCTTTATTCGCCAACGCGTCTCTCGAAGCCTATTTCTCTTTCGCTCGCTCGGTGGTCGGATTATCCGCGACAAGCTCATTATTACGAGCGCGTGATTCTTTTGCTCCTGCGTCGTCTGGTGTGCACAACGGAATCCACGCTCGCTCTTCTTCGTCAGCATGGGGATCTCGAAACGAAATTCTCGACGGCCCAGGTTCAATTAACAGTTGGATCTTGCTTTTTGAGCTGACTCACCCTGTGGGGATTTTCTCAGCAATGTAGGCGTGCAGGATGCGATAAGGGCACATTTGTTCCTGAAAAACAGAGTGATGCAATGTTGATCGGACCATTCGGTAAATCACAGGAGAGTCATCCACGTCTCTTTTAGAGGGTTTCAGTTCCGGATCGACCAATTTTCTCACGTTTGCTCATTCACGTACCCATCATTCCCCCCTATTCTCTAGAATTGATGTCTTACGTATTTTGGACTATTGGATTACGATGGATTGTTAGCAAGGGTATTTTCGGATAGCTTCAAAATGTGATATACACTCAAAATGCACTGCTATTGGAGCTTAAGAAAATTCTCTTACAATATTTGATTGTAGAGATTCCATGAATCCGCGAATGATCCTGAGACCTCTCAAGGTAAAAGTCTCTGCAAGATGATGGGTATATCGTTGGTGGTGCAGCCATGCATGATGGAGGATTCAGAGCTGCACAAGAGAGAGTCTGTGGGAGCCGTATCGTGCTCTTCTGGAATGAAGTCTTGGCAACGGTATCCTCCCCTCTCGTCTCTCTCAACAGAGTAGGATCAGACTGCAAAAATATTCTGACTTTCCAGATGGATAATGCTGCATGTACTACAAAGAGACTGCTTAGCTGTATTACTATACGAAGTGATTGAAAGATAGCAGAGGCAGCTTCATCTCCAAATTCAATAGCTCGTTCGGCAGGAGCTTGGGGCAGTGGGGAAGATCCGTTGGACGATTAAGTCTTTTGTGCTTCAAAATCGAGGGAGCTGACTAGGAGGGGCCACTGCAACTGCATCTTTGTATTCCCGAGACTCTCTTCGAGTCTGAGAGTCAAATAATGCCTGTGAGATGTCTGGTTCGTGCTGAGCGACGAGGTGCTAGCTATTTTATCACGAGAAATTATCGCACGGTTCATTATTGTCACAGATGTTCGAGCCTTTAAGAATCTGCAATTTGTTCGGTTAGCCCGTGTTGCTGGGTTAGATTTCACGATGAGTCGAGAAGTTGGCTTCTTTTTCACTCGAGGAAATTTTCCCACGAGTCTAACGGTGCATTGAAGGAATCTTTCCATGAAAGACGAATATTTCTATTTATAATGGAGGTCCTCATCAATTGGGAAGAGTATGTATTCATGAGGGTATGGAGGTTATAGTAGCAAAGCGCCAATTTCTGAGACGCATTCGGCAATCCTGGGAGAAAATATGCCTATCACATCCCGCAAATCACGGGTATGCATTCTCGATTCTAACACCTTTTTCCAGTAGTCGATAGTTTTCTAATCCAGTACTAATGCTTGCTAGTAGACTCAAAATAAAATTGCTCTCAAAGATGTAAGTCTACGTGACATGGATCGTCAGTCAATTAGCAGAAGCAGTCGCGGTGTCAATGTGTCATGGCAAGGTGTTACATTTATTACGCAGCACATAAACGAGTGTGAGCGTTTTTGCAGAGATGGAAGATGTCATTGTTCAGCTT
>JAPYYZ010010636.1:0-14853 GCA_030522705.1 Eretmocerus eremicus
CCACTTTCCATATTTTTCAATTATCCCAGCTAGCTCTGATTTCTGATGAAAGGAATGAAGATACTCTTGAATCAGTGGAAATACTGTTTGTTTTGGAGTCAGTTGTTTCTTCTGTGATTGAAATAATCATGATGTACCACGGGCTCTTCAAGCTTCTTCTTCTTTCTCACTTATGCTGTAGTTAGTGAATGTATCAATATTCTTGGACCTGTGAAAGATTCATGTTGTATTAATTTAAACAGTCAAGAAGATGTAGGATAACAGTTTCAGAAATCACTGATTTTCCAATTTGTTGATGATATATGAATGTAACTCACTCGATAGATTGTTTTATTCAATTACACATTAACAAATCTCCTGCGATGCCGAACCATCAGTAGCCACCGACGAAAGATCAATAAGAAGTGGTTTCATTTCTGAAACTACAAGACCCACGGTTAACCAATCTGAACTTGAAAAATTTAAACTTCACAGTCATTTAATATCCGAAGTACTGGTGATGGTGAGATTTTAAGCGGATTCGTACGAATCTTGTAAGCATAACATCCTTGTCCCTTATCAAAATCGCAAGTACGCCGCAGCCACTGCGCACACGGAAGAACTGTCAGTGCGACTATCCATCTAGACCTCGGGTAGTTTTTCCGTGTACGTATGAGCGCAGTAAGAATTACGATTTTTGTGAGAAATTACTAAATCATTTCAACAGCTCAATATCTCCATGACGAATGACTGATTGTTTGTTGGACGAAGCCCTTTTATCTTCCCGTAATGAGTTTTTTTTCGAAAACGGAGGATCTTTTCACATAGTGAGAATAAAAGAGAATTGAGAAAGTAAGTAGAGGCGAGCTAGCGTCAACTCATTCCACGAGACAGAGGATTACGGAGCGAGCTCGATTAATCATGCATTTTCGGGTGATACATCTGAGAGTAGAGACAGGGAGAGAGACCCGGAGTATCAAGAGAGCGGAGAGCAAGTAGAAGAGAGAAGGAATCGAGTAAACTGAAGCAGAACTTGGATCTGCAATTAAAGTTTATCAAGTGAGATAGCGGCAGCCATGGCGACAGAATTCAACCTGCGCGTAACTAACTTCACAATTTGCTTACTTTATCTCAGTTTGATTGATATTTTCGATTGACTGGATACATACATATTGAGTATATTTGATGTCACTCTCGAAATTGATGGGTGAAATATTGGCACACGCTTCGATCAAATCCAGTATCAATTGGAAAGTCCAGCTTCATGATACCGCCTTCCCATTCAATTTCTCCTTCAACTGAGTTGGAATGGAATGAATTTGTCCATATTCCAACTTTGGTCGATGAGTATTTTTGTAGTCTCAATAATGCTGATATCCATCTAAGTCTCAATGAAAGCCGATTCTCCCCCGCTTGATTGTGGAGCTCTCAAAGTTGGGCATAGTACATTATCCTCCAAACGTAGATGAGACACTCCTGATATGAATCCATTTAATCTATACTGTGAAAAATCGGTTGAATTTCAACCAAGAATTCAACCACTAGTTGAATAAAAAGTTCAATCATCTGGCTGAATGAAAAATTCAACCAGGCGGTTGAAATTCCACCAGGTGGTTGAATTTAAACAAGCTGGTTGAATTTTCCGGTGCTAGTTCGGATGACTCCTTGGGATGTGGGTAGCCCTCGGACCTAGCTTTCATCGTTGTCGAGAATTTGGGAAATATTCCACTGTAAAAAATTGGTTCAATTTCAACCACCTGTTTAAATTTCAACCGACTGGTTGAATTTCATGTCCAACCAGAAGTTGAAATAAAAACTTCAACCAGTTGGTTGAAGTTTTTTCCAAAAATTTTTTACAGTGTAGTTGCTTGAAGGGAAAGATCCAAAATCTACATACTTGTTGGTGTGATTCAGATTCTTCCTTGCGACTCGATGTCTCGCGGAAAGTCTGACAAAGTCTCTAAAACAAGACTTTGAGCCAGACTTTTGCTAGATATCAATGCCAGACTTTGAGCGAGGCAAATTTTTTTCACGGGATGTACACCCTCCTTTAGTTGCATTGATTTATCTTATCCAACGCAGCGTGCAGAAAACAGCGAAAATGACGATTTTTCATCGATCCCAAGTATCAATGACCTAATTACTGGGTTTCCGAATGAAAAATTTCTGGCACTAAATATGGCAGAAGAATTTTTTATCATAGATCGAATAATTTACCTACATTTCCCCATACCTTGAAATAGATTCTCATCCTATTTTGGTTAAAAAATGAAATAATAATAAAAGATAATGTAGCGATATTTTTCTAATGTTTCACATCGAATCGACCATATTATTGTCAGCTACGCGTAATCGCAATTTTGACCGACATCGAAAGAATACACCCGAAAAAGATAAGTTAGCGTATTTTATTGATTTTTTACGGGGTTTCCGAGTCGTAGATCAGGTTCGAGAATGAGCTTAGAATTTCGAAATTCTGGGTGGTAGAGGATTCATCTGTGGGTGACTAAGAACATTTCTGGACAATATGTATAGGAAACTAATTCTTCGACCCAAAACATGTACACCCCATCATTTAATGATAAGATTAACACCCAAGGAAACTGCCCTATAGTATTGTTGTTTGTTTTTTGAATCAATTCTCTACGTATTGGAGATTCCCCTTCCAGCCCATTGCCCATGCAGCTCCTTTTTGAACCGGAATCTTTTCGTTATATTTCTAGGATTACACTCAAGACTGATGAAGTTTCTCTCCATTTTTCATACACCAGACCCTAACTAATGACTCGAAGCGAGCTAACTGTGGAAGAAGAGTGTAAAAATCTCTACAAGTATGAACAAACGGACGCTCAAGAGTTAATTATTTCTCATCGTTCCCGACAGCTCTCTCCGTAATGACTCACTTTTGTGCGTCGGGTTTCTCTTGCCTTGCTATTTCTCCACACTTCGCCATCTCGTCCATTTCTTCTTTGAATAAAGAACTCCCCGCTCAGATTTCTCTGTAAATTTCGCGCACCTGGGTCAAATTGAACACGAGTTTGATCCAGAGGGTGTTCGAACCCGAAAGAGAAGATTGGAAAATTCCAATCGATTTCGATCCAATATCCTTTCGAGAGCGCCTCATGGAAAAACTTGCGGTTGACTAACTGATAGAACAGGAATGAAGAGTCTCTCGTAGCTTCCGTCTCGAGAGGGGAAGCTTCTCGAGAGCGAAGGTGACGGAGTCACATCGCATTGTGAGCACTCCGACGGATTCGCTTAATCAAATTCATTGCATTAGTCGCATTCTGGTCTCAATTATACAGGAGCACTCTCGAATTATATTCTTGTCAGGAAAGATCCAAGTCAAAAGTTCGATGAAGTAGTGGAAGCTTTGCCATGAAATTTTGGGGATCCATCTATCTACGTTATTTATCTTCATATTCATACAAAGATGCAGTCGTTTCCGAAGTGCAATCGCAGACGAGACCGATCCGTTTAGACCCTGAAAGATGACTGTTGCCAATCAGTTCTTAAACAGGAAATCAAAAGATATTTTTCATCGACGCAAAATGTCATCTGATTTTCTACTGCCTCGACATTTTGATTCTCTGTCAATTCTATGCGGCTCATATGCTAACCCGCTAAATCAGAACTTCCACTGTAATAGACGAGGGCAATTCTCAATATTTTGTTATAATTTTTGCTGCATGTATCATAAAAATCTGAAAAATACCGTCGATTGCCTAGACACCGGAGAAATATATCTTGAGGAGAATGAATTCCCGATGAACTATTGTTTTTGAGAAGAAGAATAGAAACCCGAAATGTTTCAAGTCCAATTCTGCAATTCTGCATCGTTTTTACAATAGTTTTTGGTATTCTATAACTCTGAATACTTCTTGAGACCCGGAAGTGGGTTGTGAAATAAGCGAATTAAGAAACTCACTGGACTCCAATGTACAAAAACGAGTTATCACCATCCAAAGAGGTTGCTCATATTCATAAATCTTCATATCGTGGCTCGTGCAGACTAATTCTGAATTTAGTCATCGAATATGGATACCATTATCCGTTCCTTGCTGTGACAAATGGCTGGCGTTCTTGGAGCGAGTGGCAAGAGCTTTTCCAGATCACACTCAATACTTGCGAGGATAAACTGTAGAAGAAATGCTCATCATTCCTCACCTCTCTCAGTTTTCCAGCAAATAGTTTGGGACTCACATTAATCATGGAGAGCTCGCTATGTTCTGGCAGACTAGATGAAACCTCACAATATAGGATGATTCATTATGGAGGATTACTCTTTGTTTTTCACCTTTAGAATGTATGGTATTAAATTTTCGCGAGGGCTCCTAAACTTCATTAATCTTTGTGTGTACGAAGAGAGTAAGGTTAAAAAAGAGGGATCGTCGTGGAAGATATGCTCGATATGCATGACAGTACAATGATATCTGGTGATTGTGAGGCTGGTGCTCGAAAAATCGTGTACGCTGTGATTGAGGAACGAATTGAAAAGTTTGAAAGGAAAGTCGACGACACTCAAGAGTTTTCTCTTGCGAAGGAAGATTATCTCAGCTCCCTCGAATCTTGACCATTCAATTATTGGTGTGAATCATGAGAAAATTTGAACGTTTAGGGAGTTGTGAACTTCACTCAAGACATCACGTAAATCTAAAGATATTCCAGTGAGTTGTTGTGAAATGAAGTATTCAGAGAGGAGGCTTTGAGATATTCAGAGATAACGACAACATTTAGATTCCGTCCTTAAGGAAGCAAATTTCTTAACTACAATTTGAATTCACTCATGCCATTGCTATATAGATGATTCTCCTCCTACAATAATTGGTGATGAATTTTCCGAACAATTGAAGTTTAATGCAAGAATAGAAAGCATAAGCACGCATCATAGGGTGAAAATAATCATCCAGTCTATCATGACAATATTTGTTCCAAAATGATATCAATAGTTTCTCGCTTTTTCCCCTTAATGGTGTAAGTAATGACACAAATTGGACCAACGAAATCTTTGTAAGTTCAAGGAAGTCACAAATTCTTCTTCATTATCGTTTGCAAGACCGCAAACAGTAGAAATTCTCTCGGAGCTCACAAACTCTTAAAGTGGATGAATGGTAACTTTATTTCATCGTCATTCAGCATGATATATTTGCATGTCAACGCGACGCGCACAATGTCCCGGATAAATGTTTACCATTATTTGTTCGCTTCGCTTACTGCAAAACGTACCCCGCGCTAGTTGACGTTTTCATCAGTCAAGCCCCCATTCGTTCCGCTGACCTAGTCGAGAGCAAACTCATTTCATATTTGATTCGGAGCCCAGTAGTTGGCCCTACTTTCGTTGCGAGATTTCACCCACATTGTGAGAATAATCTTGAGATCGCCTACAAAATAATTCAGCTTGGATTCTGAAATACTGGATTTATGAATTTATTCATGGAAATGTAAGCGTAGAGGATGAATAGCGGAAATTCAGAATCTAATTCTGGATGAGGGTAATTTTTTAATGGGATAAAGGTTTCTCCCATCCCCCATGATTGCAAAAGTTGAAGGAAATTCAGACTTCATGCCATGCATTACCGTATAGCCACTCTGGATTACCGTCATTTGGACTGGAAATAGAAACATGTAGAGAATTCTGTTCAAGCTGCGAAACGCGTCGGAACATATGCAATAGGATTCGCAGAATTTTTTGCTCCCTCTCCCACCAGTACAGTAGAAGTTGCAGTTTTCAGTGGTTATCGGTAGTCCAAAGGAAAAAAAGCATCAGTCCAGAATCGGATGAATCTTGAACGCGAGGAAAAGAGCACTGGGAATAATTCACATGGCAGCTCTGCCTCTTGAATGTGCCGTCAACTCTTCTATTTTTCATGCACCTATCTCGTTCCGTTTTGCTGGGGCTCTCTTTTCCCCTCGATTCTTCCTTTATCCCAACCAGAAGCCCCTCTTTCTTTCGTCCAACGGTAAAACGAGCTGCGCCAGAATATCGGAAATTGCATTCTCCTGTCAACGGATTATTCCTGCGTTTTCGGCTGGCGGGATAAATGGAGCGCTCAGTGAAATCGATATTTTGTATGCCTGACGGAGCTTGAATGAAAGTTCCACAGTCAACGGAATTAAATATTCAAGCCAATTTCTGATTAAAGTGCTGACGTCACTGCATGTGATCTAAATCCACTCCTCGCTAGACCTATCTACTCCATCTTCCTGATAGCCATGCAAGGTATCAAGGTTCAAATCCTACAGCTAAAAATGATCAATCGCATCTTCTTGTACACAAAAGAATCTGGAAGGAAACTTGCTCATCAAGAACTCTTCAAGACCACATCAGAGAATTCTAGTTCGTACTTCTTCTTTCGCACCTGAAGACTGAGGGTTGTTATTTTGGAATGAGTATTCTGTGTAGAGTTTTGAATGAATAATGATCTTGACAGCTCGTCCCGAGAGTTTTGTGATCGATAGCTCGGTTTTATCCAATCATCCGCTAATATTTCATTTCGAAATGGATAATCACTCTTAGATGACTCTGGAAAGATTGAATCGTAGATTTATGAAACTACTCGGTCAATTCAACTCCAAGCTGTCAATATCCTCAATTTCTTGTAGGAGAAGTACCAATACATATACAATGAATAATTTGTTCGCTGCTATAATCACGACGAAAATTCGTTTTCAATGAGAATTCTACACGAGCCATCTGTCAAATAAATAGATTCGTGTCAATGGATACAAGTGAATTGAATCGACTGATATGAAGAGAAACAAGAGAGTGAAAGAGGCAGAGAAATTGCGTTCGCATGTACGTGCATGTCCATCAGCTCGAGTGTACGTGTGCGCATCGAATGAGTTTCAGAGCTCATTCAAATGCATGAATATTTAGAATTACCTCGCTTTACAGAGGACGCTTGAAGCATATCTGATTCATGTTTATCTACACAACGCTTGATATATCACATCGGCTAGGCGACCGGTTCTGAATTATGTGCTGATACAACAGATTTGTAGAGCTTTGTTATATTTGACCAAAATAATGGCGATCAAGAAGATTTCGGAACTGACCTGCGTATTCAATCATTTGTTATGGCTTTACTGTGCGGAATACGTTCAAGCTCCACAGGAATCTCGTATAAAGCATGATCCACTATACAACTGCAGGTAATGTCCAAAACAATGCCTATTATCTAATCACGAAATTGAGTGTTAGGGCCTACGTGATGATATGGATGAGGAACATGATGATTGGATAATCAAATTACACTTTATATAAATCTTAGGAATAGTAAGGTACTCTCATTCGATATCATATATATGATCATCGTAATACACAATCTCGTTATGATAGCCTTATCCAAATAAATTTATGATTACATACACGGAATGAATACAGCTTCTGGGATGTATAAGATTCAGTGATCCGACCTTATCAATTTCTATTTCTCCCTCCATATTGCTGGAACTGAGAAGGTAAGCCACTTTTTTGACGAATCACAGAAACAAACGGGATATATTTCACACAATTGCCATCGAATCACTAGATTTGTATCAAAAATGAATTATCCAAAATCAAAAATAATAGAGATACAAGATCGCAAAAACTGTTATCGCATCCAAGTGACGATCTTCTGCCCCGAGCCGAAGGCAAGGCGATACAAAAAATAGGTTTTACGCCTGAGTATAGAACTATATTTCTTGACATTCCGTGCGTAAAAGTTGACTTCGCGCACGGTTGAGCATCTCTCACTCACGGATTGTCAAAAAACATGGTTCGATACACGAGGGTAAAACCTGCTCTCCGCATTTTCATGATGATTCCGACCCTCGCCTGCGGCTTGGGACGAAAACCTATCACTCGGATGCAGAAGTAAGTTTCCATGCCCCTGTATCGAAATATACTATTTTGACACTCTGTGAGTGAAAGTTGCCAACCCGTGCGCAAAGTCAACTTTCACGCACAGAATGTCAAGAAGAAATTTTTCAATAGCCGTAGGCTAAGGAAGCTAAATAAATGAAAAGTACTTGCATATTCCAGTCAGTTAGTGAATGTAAAGACAAGAGCTGGCTTCGAGCGAGCGCTCGTAGGCATACATCAGTCAGAGTCGACTTGCTCTCGCTCAAAATACACCACAGAATCTCGCGGCAGTATTGATCAAAGTCTCCGTGCATTTAGTTGATCCGCTTCCCCATACAAACGCCGAATAAAGCGGATCAATTACCTCTGCGCTTGCTGTACCTCTATCCAGATAATGCTTATCAATTAGGCGATCCGTTGACAGTATACAGCCACGTGCGCGACGAGCCTCGAATACTTTACATTGTCGTAGAAGCCGCAAGCTTCACGAGGCGCAAGGTGAGAGACGAGCACTGCTACCGCGCGAGACACGCTTCTCGATAATAGCCGCAACGTATATCGAGCGAGTACATCGATTAATCTTTGGCATGCGGTGGGGCGAGGTTATCGGAGGCATCCTCCTTGTTGCGTTTGGCCGTTTTGAGCTCGCTCGCGTGCTCAGCTCTCGTCGTCGTGACTGGCGCCGCCAGCAGTCTCACGATCGTTTCCTCGGCTGTTGTGCACCACCGCGTGGAAGCCGTCCTCGTCGGCGTGGTATTTCACGGTTCTGATGTTGCCGTCCGGCTCCTTTACCGTGTACTCGCCTGCCACTGCTTTACCTGAAATTCGATTGATGATTGTGAGAATGATGCGATGGCATTAGCGAATTCGATATCTTTTAACGCATGAAATTCGCAGTTCAATCGACTCTTACAGAGTGTTACGATGTTTATCTCTCAATATAAGATCAGGCAGTGAAGATATCTGTGTCAAGGATTTTTCTGATAGCAAAGCATATAATTATACAGTCAAAATGAGTCAACATGTAACATTTTTCGAGGCCTGAGTATCCTTTTTTTTAAGCTAATGCGATTCAAGAGTTGAAAACCAAACTTATCGACCTTTCATGAATATAATATCCTAAGATCAGTAAGAATGCAATGGTTCCAAATCCTCAATCAAATTCTATGGGAAATAGTCAAATAACGGATGATGCATTGAAAATCGTCGTAATGTATGCGAAACTGGACAAAGATCTCGGGAAACTTATTTTTCTATGCAGAATCAAAAAAATTTAGTTTCTTAAAAGAACCTGTTTGCTACTAGGGTGAAAATTCTCCAAAATTAATATATTTCAAAAATAAGCAAGTACTTTCCACACTCAAGAAACTGTTTGAGTAGATCTCACTCTTCATCATTCAGAGTAATGGCTGATGAAGAGTGAGATGGAGGAACTTTGATCTGCACCCAAATACTTGCCAGAAAAAAGATTTTCCTGCAAATTTGTGGAATTTTTCAAGGTTTGTCAAATTTCACAGATTCGTGATAATTACGGGACATTATCTGCCATTAAATTATATCCAACAAGATTTCAGCAAAGATGGGATAAACGTGGCGTAGAAGCGTTGTTGCTTATTCTGGAATATATATTTCAAAACACCATTAGATTGTCATCTTCAACATCGCGTAACTCTAAAACAAAGCGGATCTGAGCAATATTTCTAAAAGGATACGCGATGGACTATTTTGTCTACACCATAATATGCATAGTCACTAGAGGAATCCACAACATCAGATGTAGTCAGTGCCTGACCTTCTATTGAATCAATCATACACTTTGTTCCCATGAAAGATTACTGACGACTTTTCACCCCTCGTGAGAAATGAATCAGACCACTAATGGATGCTAAATATTTAAAGCGAGGCCGTACAGAGTCGATTTGTCGTCTGCTACAGCCCTAGTTTGTGCCACAATTTTTGCTCTGTGCATCTTGGACGAATCGGTTGGACATGATATCGCTCCATAGCGCAATTCTCTCGAATCTACTGATTCCAATGAGCATTCGTACATTGCTCTACCTACGATACCGAGAGAATTGCGCTATGGAATCAGTAGATTCGAGAGAATCGCGCTATGAAGCGATATCATGTCTAACCGATTCGTCCAAGATGCACAGAGCAAGAATTATGGCACAAATTAAGGCTTTAGCAGACGACAAATCGACTTTGTATGGCCTCCCCTTAATTGTAAAAGCGAGAGCATATCCACCATCAGAATCTTTAATTCTCTTTTCTGTTATCTCAATTCTGTCTTTTACTGCTTCAAATTTTAATAGGATGGGTACTTTGATCCTTTGATCCAAGCTCTCATCACTATTCCTCAAGTATTTGCTGGGCCCTACAAAGCCCATAACTACCGAACACATTTTGAATATTGTACTCATATTCCACAAATATGGAGGATCATAATTATGTAGACACCTCTAATTATGTACTTCTCTTCGACTTGGTGTCCAGCAGAAAAAATTGGAACATAACCCAAGCCTTTTTCTCGAGCTACAGGAAAACAAATTCTCTGTTCAAATACAAAATCTAATCAAATTCGAACACCCTCGGCGCTACAAGTCTTTTATTAAGCGAAAGGATCTTCATAGACAGTCCAAATAAGCCTTTGATCTCGCGCTGACTGTGAAGACACTAGTCTCGAGCTACGCCCTCAATATTTGGAGATCAATGTCTGAATTCTTTTGTTCCCCTGAGAACCGAGATCGTAGTGACAGAAAACATTCCGCAAACTTTCATTACGGCTTGTCCTCCGTCACGCCGACACCTCTCGCCGTCGTCGCACTCGGTCGACCCTCTCTCAGCGAGCGCTTAGCTCTATTTCAACTCGAAAAACGGGACCCTTCCATCTACCCAGCGCGCAATATCAAGAAGCTGCACTTTCTGCGCGCGCTCAACGTCAAATGAAATCTCCCCCGGTAGATCCATCCATACCACCACAATTTTCCACTGTGTCAACCCTCCGCCACTCAAAGGGCTCGGATGACCCTTTGGCCACGACGTCATATCCCGTTTCCTTTGCCCTCCGAAAATTCAGTTCATTTTCCTCGGAGAAAATCTTGTCGCTGGCTCAAAGAGTCCGCCGAGCGATGCCCGGCTAAAAATCAAGAAGAGCAGCTACACTGCATGTGTACACTCTCACCGTCCCTCTGCTCCTTCTGGCCGTGATAATCGCCGGTATGGTGGTCCTGGACGCCGTAGGCAAACTCGTAATGAGCCGGCGCGGCCCAGTCCTTGTGCCGCTCGCCGTGCTTATCCACCCACATGACCTCCTTGTCATCGCCGTGAACCGGACCGTGGAAATGCTGGAACGAGTGGGCGTGACCGGCCTCGGCCGAGATGCCGCCGTACTCCAGAGTCGCGAGGCACAAGACCAGGGACAGGAAATTGAAGAGGAGATGCAACTATAACGCAGACAATTCAGTTTCACGCCGGCTTGATTCATGAGATTGGCACTTGATTTATTCTGACATTATTACGCTTTGACGTTGGTTAGAGTAGCTGTAGTGAACATGCCTGGCTTTTCGTTGGATGGATGCGTTTTGGTGATGAGATATGAATTTTGCGTGATGATGATTGCAATTATTGGATCGGTTGTCTGGACTGGGATGGTAGTCACTTATACAATCTGGATCGGCTCGATTAAAATATTCAGTTTTAACGGTAGGCTAAAATTGCGATCGATAATTAAAGGCAGATTCTAGAAATGAACTCTCTGCTATTCAATCTTAACGGAAGATATTGGTATTAATTACGGCTAGCCCTCTCTATTTGTAGTCTCATTATTATGAGTCGAGTTTGTGACTGTTTTTCTTTGACGATGTTATTTAATCGATGTAAAATGATGGGCCTTAGAGATTCTGAGATCGAGCTGTGTTGTTCTGAAACAATTTCAGGCTCAGAAAAGCTACACAATGATCAAATGGTGAATTCTGTCGTAGTATCTTCCATTCAAGATCCAATCTAATGGTAGGATTGAAAATTTCTAATTCAAATTTGAATTCAAAAAAATAATATTTGCGGCGGGGAGAATGGACTCACCATAATTGTTTTTCGAAATCTAAGTATAAAACTGGGAGGGCCTCTGTTGCTTACATCCTGGCCAGATATAGTGAGCATTGTTGATTCTCACTACTCTGCCATCATTCTATTTGTGGTATGCATCGAACAAAGCTGGGAAAATTCTGAAATCATCTTGGTCAACACAAGAAATGTATTGCACCACGAACGTGGGCTAAAAAGCGAATTGCGAGTGAGAAAAAATGAAACAAAAAACAAAAATCTCTCAAGACTCTATCGTGGTCACTATTTATTCTATTCTCACATGAAGAACATTTTCTGATTGTCAGGAATGCATTTACGATTGCCCGGAGGTTGCGGTCGTGAAAGACAAGGACTGCATGCATCAAGCTGGGCCCATAAGATTCAAAGACCCAAGTGATCGGTCTGCTCGATTTCGCCGAAAACCCTCAGAATTCCCCATTATTCATCATATTGCTCATTGTGCGTTTTTTTTACGGATGATACTTATTCGTTAGGAATTCAGGAACTGTATTCACAAGAGAATACCCCGTGATTCTAAGTCAGTATTTGATTTACAGGTGAGCATAGCTCCTCTTTTCCCATCAGAGTAGTATCCGCGAATCCCGTATTTACGGTCATTTCAGTACAGGAATCCCTCGTTATACGCAAATTTTTCATCAGCGGATTTCATTACACGCGGTTTCTCTATTCGTATCCGCCCCTCGTTATCCACGGGATTGGTTTCATCACAAGCGGATTTTTTTCCATCGGTGAACAAATTTCACTCCATGATAGAGGAATCTTACTGCGCGACTCATCATTTCTTCTGGGATGAACAAATTCCCTATTTCATTGACGATCTCATTGAACTACTTTACCTCTTTGAATAAAAAATCTAAAGCCTTGATGATCCATAGCACGTGCGAGTGAACGAAATCAGAATCGTTCTCATGAACATCCTAACCCACCAATCGAAAATGATGACGACGAAGGGTCGGAGAAGATTTTTGATGCCAAAATCGTCGTTCAGGTCTTAAATAGTTTGATACAAGCTGTAGAATCCTCGATACTCATGATTCAATTATAACACGGAACTAATAGCGATCTAACATGTGAGCGATTCATCAGGAAAAATTTACAAAGATTTGTACCTTGACATTTTAAGACGAGCAAAACATAGTGAAATAACGGAATTTTTGAGAAATAAATGTGAAGTCACTCGGAAGTTATTGAAATTTCGATGAATATTATTTGTATGATGTCATTCACATAAAGCTTATACTGGTCTTTATATAAGTATGATCATTCATGAGCTGGAAAGTCTTCGACTCTCACGATTTGCTTCATCGCTCCCTGAGCGATGGAGAATAACCCCCTTTTCCCATGAGAGCAAGGTTTCGTTATTCGCAGTTTCAGTATACACGGTACTTTTTTGGAACGTAACTCCCGCGTAGAACGAGGGATTCTTGTCCATAATCGCCGCAGATACGAAGGTCTAGCCATACCGGCGCCCCGTACGCAGATTGAATAACACGTTGATCTACAGAAGAGATCAACGAATGTAAATTCATTGTACAAAACGAAATTTGAAACGATTCCAATTGAATATGTCTAGTAAAAGACCATTGATGCATCCTCAGAATATTTTTGCGTAGGTTAATTGTTAGTCCCGATCAATTACTGGCCTTCCATGAATCCTGCGATGTAAAAATTCTGATACATAATTCCCAACCGGAAGCTTGTGAAAGAGTTGATGCTTGTTAATTTCGCATTTTAAATCACACGGGGATTTTTCAACTACAAGTATTCCGCTTTTGAGCTATGATTTGTTACTTCACGAGAATTCTAGGTCGACTCTCAAGTCGTCTTTGAACTCGGGCGCTAGAGCGCGAAAGCGTTCTGAGAGGAGGAAATAATCAGAGATGCTTGAGACTTTTTGAAAAAGTTGTTGAAATTTTCAAGGAATTCAACTCTCAGTGACACTTTAGTTCTGAGAAATCGACATCGTTATGGGCAGCATTTATGCTTCGATGATTTCTCGTCGAACAGAGCTACGGCGATTGAAAAAGTATTATTTACATTCCAAGATTTCAAATCCAGCGCCCTTTTGACATAAAATTGCATCCTGCGTGAGCATCTCACGGTAAGATGAAGCAGACCCTTACTCGAGCAGAACATCGATTCTCAGACACTTTATCATTCAACCCGCTAACGCCTAACATTCTGGAAGCTCGTAAATAATTATCTCTTCAAATTTCCCTAGAATAGTGATTGTACGTCACATCGAATAGTACACTATGCATCGACCCAAGGTCCGGCTGCCTTAGGGCGCGGAAATCAATTTCCCCTGAACGTAATGAGAAAGAAACATTGCTGTGGTATTGGTACCACTTGGCTCAAAATTTCCGTTCCAAGGCTGATGTGGAAACAGACGAAGTAGTCGCATGGTAATGAACAAACACTGTGACTACACCGAGACTAAATTACAACCCCAGGATCATCGGATCCGCTTACGCAAAGGAAGGCGTCACGTTTGCTGCCGGAAAGGTTCGAGATGTTTCTAAGAGACGTTGCTGGAGAAATTCATGATTGGAATTGAATCAGTTTTGGGATGATTTTTGTTGAAGCATATGCAGCTACACATTAACTCTAGACTTCTATCCATGCCGTGAATTATTTTAGGTTTGCAAATGTTTCTAAATTAAATAATGATACCACATCTACTGCCAGAAGAAATGTGAATGACCAATTTCTCTGTCTTCCAATCCTTCACAATCAATCTCAGGCTGATCCTTATCACAAAGTTAGATACGACCCACTATGGACATTAATAGGTTAAGATTGGAACTCAAATCCTTCTCGTGGGTAGCGTTCAAAGTTATGATTCAATGCATTCGTTGATGAAAAATGAATACTAGGTCTCAAACCTCACGATCGAATGGCATATCGTGCCTTGGGCATTT
>JAPYYZ010010642.1:0-13788 GCA_030522705.1 Eretmocerus eremicus
CATCGACGCGTTGGGTGAGTAGTAGCAGCTATACACCGCAACGTCGCCGATAACTCTGCGAGCGTAGCCGTTCCCCCTCGTTGGTCTCTCGGTGTCGGTAAGTGAGGCATTCCAGATTTGGACGGCCGCCCCACTCCGCAGGTTTTGTATCGTCCTGGCACTCTTCCGCCTGAGATTCCGCTCCGAGATGATCAGGACGTCCACTCCCAGTCTCGTAGCTTCTGCTTCGAGGAGGTCGTGGGCGTCTTTGCTCCTTTGAAGATACGTCTGCAGGAACTCAACCACTTCCGCGCTTGTTTTGGCGCCTGCCTGCCGCTCTTGCCTGTTGATAGGCAGTACAGCATTGCCTCCCTGACCTATGGTTGCTGTCCACCTGCAGGGTTCTAGATTTGAGGCACTTGGGCTCCTCCACTTCGCAGTTGAGCGCTATATGGCCTTCCTCGCCACAGTTGAAGCATCGCTTCGATCGATGCTCTTGTGGCTTGTCGCACCTTGCAGACAAGTGGTCATACTGGAGGCAATTGTAGTACCTCGGGATACCGTCTTCTTCGCGAATCCGAGCAATGACGAAATCCACTCGGATTTTTCCCTTGCTCAGCAGGCCCTGTGCTAGCTCCGCAGGGACTGTGATCACCGCGACCTGGGTACTTCCAGCGTGACAGTTGAAGTGAGGCGTCGTACCACTCCCGAGTCCTGGATTGCACCCTTGATAGCATCCTCAACGGAGTCTGCCTCGACCCCTTCCTCTAGCTTTACGAGGAGGTGACCGTCCTTCGTTCTCTGTAGTTCTGAAACTTTCGGAGCAACTGCCTCAGCGCCCTCTTCCTGCTTGACTTTCCTAAGCATATCCGCGTAGGATAGGCCACTCTCTCTGACTTCGACGAGGACCGCATCTGGTCTCACTCGTCTTTTATTCCTCTTCGGCCTCTTCTTCTTCTCTTTCATCTTTCCTTGGGCCTTCGGAGCGTCCGGCGCGCTCCTCCTCCCGCGTCCCCTGCGCCGTCGAGCCGTTTCCCAGCCTAGGTCGCTATCCGTGGGCTGACTGCCCGCAGAACGGAACGAGAGTGGCGTGCCAGGTGTTGATGCCTCTGACTTCGAGCTGCCAGCTCCTTGCTCTGGCACAGTGAGCTTGAGCGGTCTGAGGGCCAGTCGCTTTGTTCTTTCCTCTGGTCCTCTTCCCCAGACGTAGGACTCGTGCGGCTTCTCTTGTTCTGGCTCCCTTGCCCGGAGTTCTGAGCGAGTCTCGACTGGGCAAGGGAGGCCGCCGCCGCCGCCGCCGCCGCGGTTTTCTCGGCCACGTTCTCCAAAGCAGGGCCGAGCTTGTCCTTCAGCTCTGCAGCCTTCTTCCTAGCCTCTTCCAGGCCTCTGCGTAAAGTCACTGCCCTCTCAACAAGCTCCTCTGTTGTTTCCTTGGCAGTGGCATGCTCTTTCACATCCTTGGTGATGCCGTCGAGTAGCTTGAGCATCTTCCCAAGAAGCTCCTCTTCCCTCGCCTGAGCTTCGCTGTACTTCGGCCATCTGATTTTGAGGTCAGCTGCCTCAACCTTATTCAACCTAGGGGCACTCGAAACTGCACCGAGGTTTGGCTGCTGCGAGCCACTTGCTTTACTTCGACTTGGTTGTCGTCGTCGACGACATCCACAATCGTTATCGTGGCTTGCTCTCCACACGATATTGCTTTCTGGGCGGGACACCCAGTTGGCAGTTTCATTCCGAAGCCTTCCGAATTCGTTGATGTTTCTGCCATTATGTTTATTTATACTCCCCCCTCACTCCTGTGTATGTGTTTGAGTTGGTGGTCACAACTGTTCGCCCTATCCAGCACCGGTCCTCTGTTCCTGGATCCTCCCCGTTGCCGACCGAACCTACAGTCTGGTGGCCTTGGTCGTGCCAACCCCGCACCCTACAGCATGGTCCCCTCGGTCACCAACCGGCACTGACTATAGAAGCGGGATTTGGGGTATACCCCCTACCGTTGTGTGGGACGAGCCTCCACTCGTGGTTAGCGAGAGTCCGACCTCCCCCAACTACCGGCGGCCCAGGAACAAAAAACTGGTTTTAACGCGGTACCCTGCGGAGTGGGCTCGGATACAGCAATGAGAGGATCCCCTTCCAGAGGCCATTATACCGAAAGCGCAAAGAGTGTGCAGTGTGTGTGGTGTCAGTGTGCTGCGCAGCAGTCCCCTCCCTGGGTCATCCCCAAGTGCGAATCACTGTGTAGATCGGATGCGGACCCCGGGAGACGAATCCCCGCGGATCCTCTCCGTATCGTTACCTCAGTGAACGAGAGCCTGCATCGGCAGGCCGCCACGTCTAACCCTTATGGTTGTAACTCTCGGTGATTGTCAGCGGTAGAGGTACCCATCTCTGGATCGCCGCGTCTCACCTTCCCTCTTTTGAAGTTGCCTCCGGCATGCCACCCAGAATAGACCCGCTACGGGTGTGTAGTGTTTCGTGGATTGGTCGGTGTACTTCTTTGTTTGAAGCCCCTTCACCTCGTCAAGGTCATGCATACCCTAGAGGGGGTTAAATATTAGTAACTATGCTTTGTGTCAGATACTACAGATGCTTGGAGCGTGCAAGTAACGTCAGTACAATACTGAAGTTTGAACATTTTCTACATTGACTAGAATGAGACAGACATTGATTTCTTCCGCGATTGCAGGTAAATTGTCTACAAGGTTTGCCTGTTGAAGACTGGGTGGAATAACTGATTTCCATGGTACCTTTGTCTGTGTAGAAAATGTTGGGAAATCAGTATGGCAATGACGTACTTGCATGCCACAAACATCTGCAACCTCGATGTATTTCAAAGGTGTAAAATCATATTTAGAAGATGATACAGTCTTGAATAGTGGTTCGTGTGAGGTATTGTGATACATACTCCACGGTACAGTTTGAAGATGATTCAAACAAAACACCAAGAGCTTTATATTGACAATACACAACCATCCAGCATGTTCTCTATTCTATAGCTATGCATGATGACATCTCATTTACCATTCCAATTCTCATTTGGGTTTGATTCACCCCATGAGGTTCCCTCACTCCCCTAAGTATGTTGATGAAGAAACTTTGATTCACACCTCTGAATGAATGAAGTGGGAACACATTCTTCTCACCACTAATGCCCTCCCTAAAATGAATGACTCATTGAAAATGACTCGGGGATTTGAGATGCTAGAAATGACTCATTTGAAAATGACCCATTTAAAATGATGCATTATTTGGGAATCACCCATTTAAAATGATTCATTTGAAATGACTGATTTAAAAAACTTGAAAAATTCTACAACAATCACGGTATCTTTTGATATTTCCATCTTCAATTTAGGTTTATTGAAATTTTTACAATCAAATTACCCAAATGAGTCATTTTTAATGAGTTATTCTAAACGTATCATTTCAAATGGGCCATTTCCTTGGATGAGTCATTCTTAGTGTCTCAAATTTCTGAGTCATTTGTTTTAGTCAGGGTGGCAGTTGTGTAAATGTTGAGTTCTTTTTCTTTTTTTCTTTTTTCATTGAAGAAGCTGGAATTGGCCAAGAGCTATTTGAAGAAATATTGAGAGGTGAGGATGGTGGAAGTCTATTGAACTCAATCATCGACAAAGATTCAGAATGTGGTTATCACAGGGGATTCATGAGAAGTATAGAAGCTTGGAGAAAGCAGAATGATCATTCGCCATTGGATGATGGAACTAAACGAATAAGACAAGATATATAAGCTCCCTCTCTTAGTAGGTCGAGTGATCGCATAAATGCTCCTGCTTCAATGACAATAAGACAAGACATGCAAGCCCCTAGTATGGATGAATCAGACGATTCCATGAATACTTCGACGACTATTTCAGTATCGGCCCTTTCAAATCAATTATCAGCGATGGATTTGTCAGATGTACGAATCATAAAAGCTGATGCCGTAAGGCGAATGTGCTTTTTATATCTTTCACAATTTGTCTCTCAACTCTTATCATATATTCACACTTTGGACTTGTGAATATTCAACATATCACAGCTAGAATCTTACTCAGCTATGAAATGAGTTGAATTTTTTCCCAATTGTCTGATTCAACAGCTCAGAGGCTTTCTGTTCAAGAATTGCTGAGAACCACGTACAGGGGCTTGAAAATTTAAAAATCCTACGTTGTCAAGAAAATAGTCAAAACGCGCCTCATTTCTGAACTGTTGATAGATCACGAGTTTGAAGTCACCAGGGATTACAGGTTTATTTTGTGATTCTGTCTTTGCCACGCAATTTATTATCTCGCGGTCGAATCAAACAGTGATTGAGTATCATTCACTACCAATCAATCACAAAAATATTCCACATGAAGAGAAAGAAATCCATAGACTTGAAGCCATGATTCCTGTTGATGTGTATGGTTCACGTGAGTGCATGCATTTTTCTGTGTGTTTGCGCGCCCGCACGCGCGCGTGTGATTGGAAGTGTGTGGTTTTCGCACGAAAAAAGGTATCTTTTCTTTCTTCACTTCCTCGAAGTGCACCAATCGTAATGAAAATCATTCCATCTCTTTCTCTTTTCCAAGCTTTACAAGATAATATCCCCGTACATTATCTCATGTTATAAAACGCTTGCAGTGAATTATCATAAAAGACAATGTCCGTTAATCTGTGTGTGCGTGTGTGTATTGTCTTTTCTTTGGTACGCAATAGCCTCTACACGCTTCGATCGATCTTCACCAAAATCTAAGGGCTTATAACTCATCACTTAGTATTCATGCCAGTCCATTTAGAACTCCATTCGCCAAACAGTCATCTTCTATTGCTGTTTTCATATCGAGATGTGGATGTCGCTGTTGGATCAATGTTACTCTTGCGGAGATTCTATCACAGGACAGTATTTAAATCAATACTAACTTGAGTTATCGGTTTTTGTTGCCAAGTTATTCATTCTGCACCTAGTGCGACGTTTCGGCTGTCTTTGACAACCCTTCCCAAGCTCGAGGATATAGGCAGGTCGAGATTTGACCAAAATTCGAAATTCTTACAATTTTTTTTTTCATGATTTATTTCACTTTCCTGGACCTTCAAGAAGTAAAAAAAAGTATGGGAAGCCTAGGGGAACGTCTGGGACGTCGTTTCAAGCCCAACTTGAGTAAGACATTTGCAATAGATTTACCGTTGTTCGGGAGAAATCGATTGAAAATCTCCGAATGGTATCCTCTGTAAAATATGTATCCAAATCTCCCCATATATTCTCTTCATCAATGCAGAACATGTTGTTAGAACTTGGAAATTAGATCCAAACTAGCCTGGCTGGGTATTTCTTATCGAAATTGTAAACCTCATAATAGTACGGTATTCCTGTCTAGGGTAAGAAAGTCTTGAAGAGAAAATAATGTCCAAATTATATTTCCATAGAACCTGATATCAGACATGTACGTTCAATATTACGTTGATGTTCATATTGGCTGAAATCAATCGCTCGTATTTATCATAAAGTGTATTTCATACCTCGTGATGATGGACGGAAATAATTCTAAACTAGAATACGAAATCATCAAAAATCCATAGCAGATGTTCAATACAGATGAGCCTTCATTCTCTTGCGTCGGCGCGGCGTATAGGGTCCCTAGATAGCGATGCAACGCACCCATTGTAGATCGACATCAGTAGATCAATATCCATCGAAAACTTACCGGTGGATGCTACACTTGATTATACAGCATCATATGATGGCTCTTTCCAAAAGCGAGCATTCACATCTTTATTTGGAATAGGAATAATCATTGAATTCGAAATACTGTCAAAAACTTGTAAACAGTGTCCTCTGCAAGCTAATACTCTTGGAGAGGATTCAGATTCTTTTCACGAATACTATCAAACTCACAAGCCAATGTGCCAAAGAAATTTCGATGGACCGTCGACTGCCATGGAGTCACAAGCTGAGATCATGTGGACACGGTCAAAAGCAGAATGTGGTGCTCAGCATAATACAGTGATCTCCGATGGAGATGCTGTTGCACTTGGGCCATCAAAGATTCAACTGTTCTATTCAACTGTTGAATGAAAATCAAGTTGATGGTCCAGATGTTATTGCGGTGAACGAAGAATGAGTTAACCATGTCTCCCAGAGAATATCGACAGGACTCAGAAATTTGAGAAAAGAATACTCAGCAAAAGGTGTTACACTTACAAGGGGAGACCACACCCTTCGGGTTATCAAATCTGACCAAAATTTCTCTACAGTCTTGTACTACCTAGAATATGAAGAATCCCAAGTATTGCTGACAAATGCCCACTCTGGACAGAGTGAGAAATAATCAAGTATCCCATTTTTCATGAATTTTGGCTATTTCCACCCATAATAGGCTCCTTTTGTATCATCGGTTGGTCTCGCTCGACCAAACTCACCATTGGTGCTGCTTACCTTTCTTCACATTTGGAGTACATAAAATCTGATAAATCTAGAGCTAGAGGATATTGCCTCCAATACCTCTGTCCAGCGATCATCTCAAATCCAAAACATTGCCAATGGAAACTTACTTCGACGTAAATCAATATTTCAACTCACCCTTGGGAATGACCTGCATGCTCCATCAACCGGCATGATGATAGACAAATTGGCCCCTAATATATCATATAATGATCTGTCAACGGCATTGTATCAGCAGAATCCATCATAATATTAGAAACTACGCCAAAGCCGGCAATCTTCATGAAAACACACTGCAGCAATCTATCACTTGTGTTGACACTGTATGGACTAACATCCCATTTCTGGGAGTACATACACAACCGGTGTCTGATTTCTTGTATATATTGTTATTGCACAATCACAGGTTCCACTAGTCTGCGACAGGAACAGATTTGGAATCCAAATCAGATTTGAGATCATGGACTGAATTGGTCACGGGTGAAATAAGCAATGGGCCACATTTCTGAGCTCCCATCGCTTGTTCTAACTGCCTGGCTTGATTCTCACAGATGGGTTGGGTTCTGATGGCGGGGAAAACTGTGAGAGAAAATCATTATCTCTTCCATTCATTGGTTCTACCAATCTTGACTGATCATGCTGAAACCTGAAACAAAAAGCAGAAATCCACACAAAGTATCTGAAGCCCTAGTACAATATAATTCATCAAGATTTCATGATAGAATAGTGTCAATACTCATCTGAATATGAACACAGAAAATGTTGGTTTCAATACTCGTGATAACAGAAGTTGCTGTCAAGTACTGCCTCAGCAACATCTGACGGCAATTGGTGAGCCCGTCTAGCTGTATTTACCTCATGGAAGTTGTGGGAGAAGAGTGATTGGAGAAAATCTGAGAAAATCAGTGTCGATGGATCTAGATTTGCCCCACCTGAATCAAATATTAGCTCATTCTCTAGCATTTTTGTTTATTCATAAAAAACTGTTGATCTTCATTATACTTCGACAAGCGATATCTCGACGCAGGATTTTCCTCCCACGGTTCGAGTCATTCCAAATCATCCCTTCAGTTCTAAATTAATTTCTCCACCCTCAGAATGAATCAAATCTGAATTGTACACAAATTTGTAGTCGATTGAAAACATATTGATTTGAGCCTTCCTTAGCGAATGGCGTGCACACTACGCATGCGCGCGCATCCATGTTATATTTCTAACAATTCAGATGAGATCCATTCTAAAGGTCGAGGAAATCAACTTGGAACTGGAGGAATTATCTGGAATGCCTCTCTACGCGGGAAGAGAATCTTGCGTCGAGATATCGCTTGTCAAAGTATAATAAAGATCAACAGCTTTTCATAAATAAACAAAAATGCTAGAGACTTAGCAAATATTTGGTTCAGGTGGAGCAAATCCAGATCCATCGACACTGATTTTCTCAGATTTTCTCGAATCACTCTTCTCCCACAACTTTCATGAGGTAAATACAGCTAGACGGGCTCACCAGTTACTGTCAGATGTTGCTGAGGCAGTACTTGACAGCAACTTCTGTTATCACTAGTATTGAAACCAACATCTTCTGTGTTCATATTCAGATGAGTATTGACAGTATTTCATCATGAAATCTTGATGATTCCCATTGTACTAGGGCTTCAGATACGTGGTCAGATTTGGTGACCCGAAGGGTGTGGTCTCCCCTTGTTAGTGGAAAGAGAGTTGGTGCACTGGAAATGGCAGTAATTTGTGCGGTGAGTGAGTTCAATAATGGATGTGAAGCATCGGCGGGGATCAGAAATAAAATCTTGGGAGATGAAACATCAGGAAGCACAATTCAAATAGCTCCTCAGAGAGATGAATAAAGAATACGTCTGAGTAGATTAATTCCTCAAGCCACACAAAATAAATCCCTGCGTAGAAGAAAATCATCTAAGAAAGTTCAAGAAAGTAAGAAGAAGACAGAGGACATTCTCCATAAACCTGAAGGTTTCTGAGTAAGCATTTGTGAATAATCAGGAGATCATTTTTGGTTTTTGTTACAATGCATCTTCCTCCAATTTGTATCCTTGACAATTCATACATTTTCCGATTCCATTTGGCGATAAATCCGTGAATGGATCTTCGTGAAATCTTGCTGACATCATCAGTATGTTTAGTAGAACAGATTTGTCAGACAGTTTTCTAATTCGCTCAGTCAACTCAGTACTATAATGATTAGATCATCAAGATTACCGTCAAAACCATGCAATAATCCTCTGTTTCAAGGATGTTTTCAATAACTCAGTTCTAATTTTGCTACATAAAGTGTAATATCAATTTGCTCTGACAAAAATGCTCATCTTGGGTACATTTTCCAGAGAAAATTTCTCCAGAAATCAAAAGTTGATCGTTCATCGCCAATTGAATTTTGAATATAAGCTGTTTTCAAGGATAAAATGGTACCCTTGAACGATGTATGGGGACCTAAAAATCATTTATGGGTCAAATTTCCATTGTTTTCTTGTATTTGATGGGACAAAAAAAATTTTGGGGGTGTATCTCATATGCGCCCCAGAATAGCGTTTCGACCTGCTTATATCCTTGAGATACTGCCTAACTGTTCAGTCCCTCGCGGGGGGTCATCTTTTGCTGTTGACAGAGAATTTCCACCTGTCTCTCCCCCCAAAAAATTACTGAGAGATGAAAAGAAAAATAGTACATCCACACCACGATCTGTTGGATAGTCAAAAATAATGTTATATTTGGAGGACAGTTTGAATTATTATCCAGTAGACACCAAGCTTTGCTTGTAGAAATGATATTAACTTCTATATCTCAGGAGTGACTCAAATGTAAATCAGGCAGTACCTTAAGCTTGCAAAGGGTTGTAGAAGAGAGCCAAACCATCGCACTAGGTGCAGAATAAATAATTTGGCAGGAAAAAACCTATTACTTCAGTTAGTATCGAGTGAGATCAATGTTGTTCAATACCTATACCTTCATTCTTTTCCCAGATAAAAATCTAAAATTGATTGACGGCACATTCCTCGCCATTCTCCATTGACTGATTGATAACAATTTTAGATTGAATTCCTATTTGAAATGAGCTCGTATCCCATTTTTTCCTTCGGCACACGGGAACCCCAACGCTTTCATCAACTTTCATCGAAATGGAAGGAATCATCTTAATAACTCAGTAATGATGGAAGTATATTCTCAGCATAATCCACGGAACAGTCTGTTTTCGATGTTAATTTCCATATTCAAACACAATTTCGCTTCGATATCCCTACAAAATGGATGGAAATTGGAGTATAATTCATGAAAGAATCATAATTATACGAGTTGTATGTGAAATGATCAACAACGGAATGAGCAACCAGTCTTTCAGCAGCCAATTTCAGAATTCTTGCCCTGCGCGAGCGCGCACACTCACCATCTTCCATTGCAGTCGGTGAATATCATATAAGTCGATCTGCAACTATAGAGAGGACGACATAAGATATAAAATTTCATCTGTACACCTTCTTCTATGGTTCACTTTTTTCAGTGATTGTTCCATATTGCTCATGTGTACTTGTCTAAATGACATCTCTGTAGTGAATTGTAGTGTCCATGCAGTCCTTGATTACTTTGACGCGCTCTGTATACATCTATAGTTCATGTTATTGGAATTTCTCTCAGAATAAGAGAGGAGAGATTCCTCGCATGGTGTGACCAATCGGCTGACATCTTCCAAATTCCATCAAAGACCAAAGACCAATTGAAAGAGATATTCTATCACGCATTCAAGTAAGCTGCAAAGACTAGCTAGAACGTTGAGGCTAGAGGCATTCTCTATGTGAGATACATTAATGAGCGCAAGATATTGATTGAACTTACTATTATACAAGAAACAGATGTTTTGGCTTGAAGGTAAGAATGAAGAAATGACGTTGCTCATTATCCCCAAATAGCCGATTCTCCTTTTTCTTGATACTCCTTTTCTTCCTATTATTGAAAAAATTGTAACCTCACAAAGAAATCGTCTTGTTGGTTTCAACTTGAAAGTCCTCCTCAAAGTTATCGGTGGGCTATATGGCGGCCGTTACAATTCTCTTCGATGCCACTTCATTGGGGCTCCAAACAATTGATAGGGGATCATCGCCACCTGCAGAGTATTGTGAACAAATTTTATTAGAAGTTCCGCCGAGAAAGCTCGTCCAGCAAAATTGAACTCGTAATAGGTGACGAAAAACTGTCACGTCTTCCATGAGCCACGTCGATTTTTCTCGCAGATTACGAGCTCAATTTTGCATATTTCTAGACGACATTTTTTGAAACTCACATGAAAAAAAGCTGCAAGTGGCGCTGGTCCGCTATCATTTTTCATAGCCCTAAAATATTGATATTGAAGAAAAGTGTAATGTCAAAAACTCCTTGCTTGATTTTTTCTTGAGAAATCTTCGGAAACTTTTGTACAAGATACTGATAGCATTCACCTTCTTTGTCCAAGGATTTCACCCATTGATCCATGAGGCCAAGTTTCATGTGTAGAGGAAGAACAAGAATTTTGGACGGATCAACAAGAGGCTCCTTGATAACGTTAGCAGAACCCGGAATCAATGAGGACCTTCTCTCCCAGTGCTTCGTCTTTTTGTAATGGTTCCTTCTATTTCTGCTATCCCACAAACATTTATAGCATGGGTTCTTAGTGTACCCTGATTGCTGTCCCAGAAGCATCGTTATGATTTTTAAATCGACACGAATCTGCCATGAATGCTCTCCATACTTGATTTTTTCTAGAAGTATCTTCAAATTGTCATAATGCTCCTCCATTACTGTTGAATGAGCGATTGGCACTAGAGCATATACATTCGTGTTGTGGAGTTAGACTGCCTTGATACTCCGTTTGGACGAGTCTATGAAAAGTCGCCAATCAGAGGTTTCGTACAAATTTGGTTTCACCTCGTTAATGACGCCTTTGACATTTGTACAATACACCAATCCTGAGTCCACATCTTTCACAAAATACTCGCGTAACTCTTTATCTCGATCTCGATGTAAAGAAACTTTTAGGTTTCAAGAGATTCTTCTGTTTCAAAAATGAAGCCAAAAGCTCGGCTCCATCTTTCGGGAGCCCTAAGTCTCTAATGAGGTCATTCAGTTCGAACTGAGATATCAAAGATGGTTTCTTTGGTACTTTGTGAGATGGCTCAAAATCTGCATCATTCGTGACGTCACCATGAGTGGAAAAAACTCCATTTTCTGTTTGAGAGTACTCTTCGTTTGATTCCACTGATTCCTTCCTTCCAGCAGCATTTCCGGCCTGTGTTTCACATGCCCGTCCCCTAACCATATCCGGAACAGTCACCGAATGCACATGTCGATAAGCAATTTCATATTTATTCTTAGAATTGTAGCCTTTGACATTGTTGATACAAAAATAACAATCTCTTGGGCTCGCAGGTTCCCTCCAAATCGCAGGAGTAGAGAATTTTATGGCGTTCCTATTCTCCCCC
Organism: Eretmocerus eremicus; assembly: GCA_030522705.1. NCBI lineage: Eukaryota > Metazoa > Arthropoda > Insecta > Hymenoptera > Aphelinidae > Eretmocerus > Eretmocerus eremicus. Next base: position 11,878 of record JAPYYZ010010642.1, read on the forward strand.
TTCTTGTATCGGGACAGCATAGTTTTGCCAGGATTGCAAATCATGGACGGGGCCCAACTATTACTCTGATGAATTTCTAACTCGAAGACCTCTTCGTACGATTCACAGATGTTTTTGTCAAACGGCACTCGCAGATTTTTTACCTCAAACTCAGAGCATATGAGACGAAAAATGTCACGATTGCCTCGACAATGGTGCAATCTCTACTGAAATTTCTTGTTGATCGATCTCGGAGGACTAGGTTTTGATCGTGGAATGGATTGAGAAGCACGATCTTACTGAACACATATTTCTTTAATGATATTCACGACATTTCGTCATCATAATTTGATGACCTCACCAGGCTGAAAATTACAGATGTTCAAGTAACATGATGTGTTTGGAACAGAGGTACAGGGGAAACCAGCGAAGAATGTATGACAGCGACGAGAACATAAGATGCCCCATCAATATGGGATTCTTTCAACACATACAAGAGCAGGTTGACAGAGAAACAGTTTCAGCTATGAAAAAGTATATCCAAACTAACATACGCATCGCTCAAGCCATACCGAAACGAAGATTCCTACTGAGATGCAGAAGCAGTGACATCAAACCAAAACATATCCTTCACCTCGAACAACGAATGAATAACATCAGATTCCACAGTAAGTCCAGTGAGTTTTCTAACAAATTTCTGATTTCCACCGTTTCCCAACGATTATTGAACAATGAAATCAGAGATATCAACAACCACTTGAAATTCCTGAATAATATGTCATGTCATCTAGAATCATTCATCAAAGAATCTACAGTTAGTCCTATGGATTTAGACCGTTTCCTCTCCCTCCATCAACAAAGATTTTCATATATCCAAAGAGTTCAAACCACCTCACATAAGAAAAAGTTTAACAAACTAGTCCCTCCTAAGCCAACTCATGCTAGAGACCACAATAATTGGGTAAAAAATTTGAGTGGAAAAGAGTTACCTGATCACGTCAAAGATGTTGTGTCCATGGGAAAAAATTTCAGTCAAAGAATAGATATAGATTCCAGAGTCGCTTTAAATACTGTAAAGAATGTTGAATCTTGCCTCAGATCTTCAGAATTAGATAGCTTAGCTAAAGATGAAATACGTCAAAAAATTTGTAATGTTATCCGTGCAGAAAAAAGTAGGACACCCCACATTTCTGCTGAAGATAGAGCTTTTGCTCAAAAGTTAACCAGGACAAAGAAGTTCCTCAAGTCAAATCAAGATATATTTTTCACAACTGCTGATAAGGGTAATGTCACAGTATGCATGAACAAGTCTGATTACATATCCAAGATGAATGAACTTTTATCTGATAAGAATGTATATAAGCCCATCAAATCAAATCCTTTGCCAAAAATACAAAACAAGGTTCATAGAGTACTGAAAACTTGGAATGATCACAATTTCTTTTCTAAAAAGTTTCACAACAATGCCCTTACTCAAACCAACACAACAATAGCCAGGTGTTACGGACTTCCAAAAATTCACAAAGAACATGTTCCCCTTAGACCCATCATATCCACTGTGAATAGTCCCACTCATATGCTCGCATCAATATTGTAACAAGAATTAAAACCTTGCATCTCCAAACCGATATCTCACGTCAACAATAGTATGGATTTGAGAGAAAAATTACATAATTTTGTGGTCCCAAATGATTATATATCAGTCTCGCTAGACGTTAGTTCTCTATTCACCAACATACCGTGCTACCTGGTTCTCATGAGTCTAGACAGGCGTTTCCCAAGTATTCATAGCAAATGCAAGTGACCTTTCGACGACATCAGAGAAGGAATAAAGTTACTGTTTGAAAATACTTATTTCAAGTTCGATGGAAAATATTACCAACAGATCTTTGGTTCACCTATGGGTTCTCCCATATCACCACTGTTCGCAGA
>JAPYYZ010010643.1:0-14537 GCA_030522705.1 Eretmocerus eremicus
AGTCAAAACTTTTTACGTACTATTTGATTGATTTTAGGCGTTTCTTGTACATGATTTTGAGAAAAGAATCACAATTGCTCAGTGATTGAACACGATCCTGATGAAAGTGATATTTTACACACATTTATCATGAATCAAATTGAATATGATTATCAAATATTTCAAATGATACAATTATATTTTGTATGCAAAATTGGAATCAAATTTAACCAGTGATCGAAGAATTACCTTGAAAGTTGATATTTTGTGTGTATAAGTACTATTTTTCAGAATAAAATGTTGAAATTTTTATTGAATCTGTTGTCTTTCGTGGAAAAAAAATCGAGCGTCTGTACACGTCACTCGTAAGTTACTGAGTCAATAAGAGTATAGGTAACAACACGTGCCCATACGCCAAGTGAGATAAGCGACTACTGCTGTCATACCAATTGTAAGATTTTCTTCCGCTTTCCGAGTCGTCGGAGACAGAATGACAAAATTTTCAACCACGTCATCTTAAATTTATCAAAGCCCTCACATACAATGTATCTACCCCTGCGAGATTATAGCGAATCAGATTACTAATGATCCCGTGATCAGGCATCGCTACAGTCGACTACGAAGCTGCAATCTCGCTCCGGATGAAAATTGGTACGTTGTAAATTTCTCCACCATGAAAAATCTCGACTCAGCAATCGTTTGCGCAATTCTCACCGAGCCGTCGCGACTCACACACTCGAATCGATTTCACCGGCCGTGCACGACGAGCTTGGTCGACTTTAACGAGCTCGTCTCTCGTTTCAGGTCGCTAGTCAAGTTGGAAGACCCCTTGAACCTCGACATCGAGGCTACGGCAGAATCTCCAAAGCCTCCAACGCAGCCACCGGCAGTTATCACTCCGATGCCCATCCAGTTACTCCAACCAGCTACTCGAATGGCTCCGATCCTGCCTCGTCCTCAGGTTCAACCGCTCCTCGTCTACCCTCCAAACGAGGACCAGAAGCCGCCTCTGCTGATCCTACCCCAGGCGAACCAGCTTCAGTCACTGGTCTTCGTTCCCAAGCCTCTGATCCTCGGAGCCCCATCTAAACCCGAGGTTCCAAGAAAGAAGCGCTCCTACGTGATGAAGCAGCCTAGAAAGCGACGCAGGGGTATCCTCCAGGGTGAGATCGAGACACCCGATCAGGGTGACCCGGTTCCCGACGAAGAGCTCGGCGACATATTCGTCAAGCTTCCAAACGGCAGCTTCCAGTGCAGCGTCTGCTCGCACACGCATTCGAAGCGTCGAGGTATCCTTGCACACATATCAGCCGCTCACAGCTCGGTTAGACCCTACAAGTGTCCCGAGTGCGACAAGTCGTTCAAGCACGGATACGTGATGCGCAAACACCAGCAGGTCCACGAGAGAAGGAAACCCGGTGCTCCGACCTTCGATTGCGACCAGTGCGACTACAAGACCAAGCACAAGTTTTACCTACAGTCGCACATCTACAGGCTTCACACCGACGAGTTTCTATTCACCTGCGAGCAGTGTGGAAAGAGGTTTAAGGTTAAGAGGGAGCTTCAGGAGCACTTGGTACTTCACAACGGCGAGGAGCACATGTGCGACATTTGCGGAAAGGTTTACAGGGGGAAGCATCTATTGAGGGCGCACAGAAGGCAGCACAGCGCCACCGACGAGTTTCAGTGTAAGGCTTGCAAGAGGAGGTTATGTAGTCAGGAGGCACTCGACAAACACATGAAGCTGCACAACAGGGTTTACGAGTGCGCAGAGTGCGGATCGCAGCATGCCAATAGGATGAGTTTGGTGAAGCACAAGAATGTGCATACCAGAGCGAACGCCCATCAGTGTCCCATATGTAAAAAGGTTTTTGCCGATCAGGCGACGCAGAAGATACACTCGTTGATGCACGCCGGCTTGAAGCCTTACAAGTGTAATGTGTGCGGGGCTGGGTTCACTCAGAGGACGCCGATGATGATACACTGGAGGAGGAAGCATCCTGGAGAGACTGAGACACCGCCGCCCGTTGTGCTCGGGGATATTTTGAAGAATTTGGAGCAGCAATTCGCTACTTCCACGGCGCCAAAGCCCGAGCCAGAGTGAATTTGATGAGGGAGATCATTTGCGTTTGTAATATTTTTGGATTGATTTTTAAGCGTTCTCAGATTTACTTATTTGGTTGATATCAACTTAGATATTCTATTTAGCGGATTAAGCTTCTGACTTGATATACCAGCCGATGAAATGTCTTTCCTTGTATAGGAAACGACGCAAATTTTTGTACATGGAGTGTACGAACGTTTCTTTAATGAATACATTTTCATATCCAAAAAGGGACGACTTGTTTCTAAAACTTTTTAAAACAACCTGGTAGCGGATTCGTTGAGTTTGCTATCATGTGTAGCAGCAGATCCACCGGGCTTGCTAAAATACGTTATGGCCGACCTCTTCCTGACAGCGAAATTATTCAATCGAAATCGCTATCCTGCACGCTACATGGAAAATGATTCTAATTCAACAAAATACTGTGAAAATTAGTTTTCCCGCACAGGATGAATACGAAATGGTGATAGTTCGAATTTTACAACGACTATCGAAATTGCCACTTGAATTTGTCGAACGCGTGCCAACAGTTGACGAGCAAACTGCGTCTGTTGCTCAAAACACGAATAACCTCAACTCGGGGATGTAATTGTAATTGTGTAAAGCCTCTTTTCACGCAGCTTCCAAGCAAGCAAAACTTATTAGAGAGGACGACCAGTTCAGTGCTCAGGAAGGTTCGTTATCGCTCAACTTCATGTTTTGAATCCGTGCCCGGCCGTAATGTTTTTTGCTAATGTGACTCTTGGAGGTTATGAGACACGGAAACATTTTCTCCCCACGGCAAGGATTGGTGGAAGCATTTCCTCGACGATCCCTCCTTGATTCTATCTTTCATCCTACCTTATTGATGGACAACTTCGATATTCGAGATTTGCCGCCCTTCGTTCGAGATCGTTGCGTTATATCTGTTTCTATCAAACAAATTCCCGCGTTTTGCGTCGTATGTATTGTGTACATGTGAGTTCGTGGCTAGTTCTCATTCCTTGCGATATCATTTGATTCAATGTATCAGGTGACGTTGCCGACAGACGCAAGCGCTCCGATAACACAGAGTATGGTTATGTGGCTATGTGAATAAAGTATGCCTACTACAAATATGGCTATAACTGTGATCATCCATAGTTTTAAAGAAGAGAAGACCGTTTATAATCTTGTAATCAATATTCGCGCTGGGCCTGTCTGTATCCATACTTATTTTATTTGTAAGCTCTTTCGTGCCGGAGGATAATGATGAAGACCATCGGTCGATAACTCAGCGCGCGTCGTTTTGAATTTTCACAGCCTCCTACTTCGATACGGAAAAAGATTTTTGAGATAATTGACAAATTCTTTTTTCTGATATGAGCTCTGAAAGAAATGTATTGATCTTCGCGTTGCGAGTAAGTTCCGCGAGCCAATTCGAGTTCTATATTAGATTCTGAATAACATTTCCTCAACAATTACAAATACATGCTCTTCTTATCAACTATGTCCAAAATTGTCGATACTCGATATTTCAAAATTTATTTATGGCTATATGATGAATATAAAGATGTATGCGTCTTCGGAATCGGTCTGTCCAGTTACATGCTCAATAGGAATGTATAAATCATTGACGAATTCATTTCCTTGATATGAATTTTCTCCGCGCGTGAATTCGACCTCTGACGAGATATGAGTCGCAATATGAAGTGTGTTGAACGGTCGTCGATCCATCGCGCGCAGCTCGCGGCACTCAAAGTTCTGTCGCTTTTTAATCACATCCTGAACTGATTTCTCTCACTATCGCTAAATACATATTTTTGACATGAATTCTGTTCATCGCGAGTAGGCCTTCCGCGCGCAGCGCGCGCGTTTTCGAGTTCTAGTTCATCCTAAAAAATGAATTGTCTGATTTGACAAATTTTCTCCGAATAGATTATTAGTTTTTGAGATTCGAAAATCCTAGTCAGCTACAATAATCAATGCCCTTCTACTCTTGCATATTCTTGAAAACCCGTATACCCCATGCCCATCTTCTCTTCATTATCGTCATAACATCATAGGAAAAGAATCGTTGTTTTGCTGCTACTAATCTAATTAGAGGAGAGATGCCTAAACGGACAGCTCACCACTCTGCACCAACATCCGACGAGCTCCATTCTAACAGTCGCTTGGGTGATAGCAGCAGCTCTCGCCAGAACGTTCCACCATTGCCCTCTTTCAGTCGTCAAGAGCGAATCCATTGATGCCAGGTATTGCGCGATCACACGCTTTTTTCCAAACACATTCTTGTTTTATTCACACTTTGAATGACCGAGTTGGATGTTCAAAGGTCCAAACATTTCTCTTCATGAATAATTTGATGATTTTAAGACATTTCTGGACCTTGTTTAAACTATATTTATTCATTACCTATATTCGTTCATATCTTTTTGACGAGTCCGAGTGCCGGACTTTGGGCATTCATTTGTGAATCCCTTCTGCTGTTTGATAGGGAAAGCAAAACTGCTAAACTAACGGATAAATCAGTTAAAATAACGCCTGGCAAACAAGTTGCTCGATCCAAAATTGAACCTGTTCCTGAAAATCCTATAAACCCATCCTCAAATGTGCCCTGTCTTCCTTCATTCAAAATCGCGTCATCCGCGGAAGAGGATTTTTGTATAGAAGGGAAGATCGATGTGAAGGAGGTTGATAGTAAAGAAAATGGCAGGAGAATAAAGGACACAGATTCTAAAAATAATAATATCAACCTTGAGGATACAGGTGATGAGCTAATTGAAGAGTTGGGCGTCTACGAGCAATATCAGAATGGCAGATGTGTGTAAATTTTCCATAACGAAGCTACAGTGGTGTGCCACATCATTAAAGCACATACTTTTGTGGGTGAAATGTTCTGTTCAAACTGTTCTAATGCATTCAAGAATATCAATGAACTAGAGGAGCACATGAAAATATCTCACAGTCAAAATGCAGGAAGAGTGAACCACAAGTGCCGTAGATACACACACATGAATAACTATGAAGAATTTTTGAAACAGCATATTCTTGAAGAACATGCAGTTCTATTGAAGTATGTATGTGTCTGCTCTGCTAAAGGTTTCAAAAATCTTGTGGAGAAGAATGAGCATGAGACTGAAAGAACCGAAAGTTGAAAGCCAGATATGCTTGCGACAAGTGCAATCAGAGCACTGGCTCTAAGGAACTGATTATAAAACATCTGGAAAGTGTCTGTGGAGAGGACTTCTCTAAGAGGGTAAGCCTTGGGAAGCTCTACCATTTTCAAAATTCAATATCCCTCGACATGATTTGTGATGTTTGAATGGCTTCTCTTTTGATTTGAGATCATTCAGCAAGATTATTCTTGCACTTGAAATATGTTGATCAGCAGCATTGGAAAGCTGATGAGATATACCTTACTCTTAGAAATCAAAAACATTCCATGAATGCAGTAGATGCTTCAGAAACTTCTTCCCTACAAAATTGCTGTACGAGCACAAGGAAGTGAAGAAACCCTGTACCATTCCCAGAGCCAATGAGCCCGAAGGAAATGACAAAGATGGCTATTTGTGCTCTCAGTGCAACAACGGATTTTTAGTAAGGACTATCTAAGAAGACACGAATCTATTCATAGAGGAGAACGCCCATTCAAATTTTCTCAGTGCAATCAGAGCTTCAATTTGCAAAGCACAATGAGAGTACATGTGCTGGCTCACTATAACATTAAGCCATACGAAAGGCTATACGTGTGACTTGAGATATTCTCAACGGTCTGCTCTGATGATTCACTGGGAGAATAAGCACAAAAACTCACCATCACCTTCACCTGTTGAAATCAGTAATTACTTTGATATGAATGATAGGCTGCTTTACCTTGGTACGTGTGTCAATTCTTCAATTCTGAACTGGGAAGTTGGTTATTGTAAAAATTATTGTTCAATCATCTTGGTCACTTTGTGTCGCTCCTGTCAGATTGAGCTTAGATTTGTCTTTCAATGATCAAAGAGCAGCTCAAATGATGATTCTTTTTTACAATGTTGGCTCCTCCAAAAAATTTGAGCACATTATTGACCATAAATACTCTCAAATTTCAGATTAACCAGTCCTCCTCTCTCCACTCCATCCTACTCCTGTTCTCCAATCGATGATTGTTCCAGTGTGTTTTTGGTTTTGTGTCAGTCCAAGGCAGCACCAATTTTTCCAACCAGTGATTGACCTTCAAATTTATTACAGAGATTTCTTTTACTTGATGCTTGAAAAGCGACTGTTCTCTGGATCACCATATTAATTTTCTCGCGACATGTCATCATGAACAAGAACTATGGATTAAATACTGATAATCATACGGTCTCAGAAAAACGATAAATACTGACTATTCTTGATTCTTCTCATAGTCTGAATTTGATTCTAATCGACCGACAATCTAATAGATAATTCTATGTTAGATTACCGAAGATGCTCAGAAAATCCAAGCATCGCAATGTTTAACGTTGGAAATCATCGATTTATGTTTTAGGATTTCTCCTGGGTGCTCCCCCAAAACTCGAGGTGTTCCAAAGTATTCGGTGCTCACAGCCTTGGAACTGACACAGTCGATTCAACGTGAAGGGGTCACCGCAGAAATTTTGACTCTGCCAAGGAAGTATTTGCGATCGCTTGCCAAGAGGGCTCAATTCACGGCCGAAGAAAGCTCCTTCGCAGACGAATCTTCGGCAGTCTCCGACTCTTCTCTGCTTGTCCCAAAAATGGAGCCCTTGTGCGAGATCGACGAAATTCATGACGCTTCTGTCGTCGTTAAGCGTCAACGAAAACGTCAAAAACTCAATGTTCACATAGAGCTCGAAGACGGTAGTTTCGCGTGTAAAACTTGTAAGAAAATATTCAGTCACAAGTACAAGGTCAGGGCACATTACAAAATTAATCATGCACCGCGCGTTTTCCACCAATGTCCACACTGTGAAAAATCGTACTTGTCCAAATACATGTACAACATACATGTGAATACGACGCATCTTGAGAACAGTAGCGATTTCATGGTCTGTTGCGACAAATGCGAGTATAGGGCCAGAAACAGACACTACCTCAAAGTACACATGATTCGCAAGCACACGGACGTCTACGATTTCGAATGCGACATTTGCAAAAAACGATTCAAAATGAAAACGGACTTGAAGTTTCATATGGGCACTCACAAAACTCCAGATCACATGTGCGACGCCTGCGGACGAATGTATCCGAGTCAAGAGTCTCTCACTAAACATGTTAGGGTTAATCACATCAACACTTACGAGTTTCACTGCGAGATTTGCAATCAAAAACTTTTGACTAGAGAAAATTTGGAAATTCACATGAAGAATCATCAGAGCAATTACAGTTGCGACGAGTGCGATCTTGTATTTACAAAGAGATACTATTTGACGAGGCACAAAAAGCGAGTGCATAAAATTCTTAAGAATAACGTGTGCGAGGTTTGCGGAAAGGCGTTCGTTTGCAAGTCCACTTTACGTGTACATTACTTGACTCATGCGAAAATGAAGCCCTACCTTTGTAATGTGTGCGGTTTGAGATTCACTCAACGTTCCTCAATGATGCTCCATTGGAAGAAAAAACACCCCGACGCCGAAGAGCCACCGCCACCAGTTATACTCACAAATTTTTTTGAAATGGAAACCCAAGTTCAGAGGCTTGTACAAATCAATAGTCAGCCTTGAATGATTAAACTTGAAAACAGAATTGATTTTATACTATAGTTTCCAAAGTTCGAATTCGTTACAAATCTCTCGTTTCTTTTATATTAGTGTTGATTCTCTGTAAGGTTCATTCCTCAAGAAATTTATTAGTTCCCCCCAGAAAAGAGTTGAGTCGAATTCAGATCGCGAGCCGATTTAGCACTCTCTATCATACAGTATCTATTTGAATATTGCGTGGTAAGAGTTGTACTTGCAGTGTGAGACTGCCACGCCACTTGAAAATGAGTAGATGATGAATGGCATCCGTACATTGATCAGTGGTGGAATTCCTCATTTTGATTCGTCAATTTATGTGCATAATTTTAGTAGTAATAAGTTTCCAGAATTACATCAAAATCTGTGATGATATTGAGTTTATCGATACACTGGTATCATAGATTGTTGCTTCGCATATCTCTCAAGTTGTGTACTTTACGTGTATTTCCGTTAACTCTTTGAATAAATTGAATTTTACATTTATATGGGAGGAGTCATTCCAATGATCTATTACAATAAGATAGAGCACTTGAAAGCCTTGTTGGAAAACGAGTCCTTGCGTCCCAATTCAAGGTAAAAACTTTCATCCAGCCTGCTCAATATTTTATCTATCTTTCGACTATTCAATACCCTGCGCCTCTTTCAAGCTATCACAAGTAACATAGAAGAAGACAATTTCTCGTGACTTGTAGAGCGATAGCCTCGTCAATCTCCCGTCTAGAAAAACTCCACGCTAACCCCGTACTATATTTTGAAAATTGTCTGTAGCATCGATTTGCAATTCTCTCGCCATACCTTTGTTTTTGTGATTTCAATATCGATAAGTGTCGAATGAGTCGGTCTCCGCCGCTGTTGCTCAGCGCACCCTCCACGTGCAAAAAAAAACTTGCTCGCCACCAAGCTATCCAAAGAATCCTCAGAAGTAAGTTGCGCTAACTTCGCAGCAAACCAGCCGCTTCGAATTTTCATCATCAGTGGGCAGCAACGTGTCTCGTGCTCTAACCTTGGCGCTTTCGTTCTGTTAAAGGTGCCCGGACCCGTCGAGCGAGCTCATCTCCGAGCAGGTTGTCCTCGTGCAGACGTCGTCGAACCCCGAGGACGACGGCGAGGAGCCCGTGTTCCAAACTCTGTACCAGGTGACGTACGAAGAGGGCGAGGCCCACTTCACCCCCGTCCCCGTCGACGCCCAGGACGACCCCGAGAGCCAGCTGGACTTTGTCTGCAGCGATTTCGTCTGCGACGAGTGCGGTCTGAGCTTCCCCTCGGTCAGGAGGCTCCAGTCGCACCGGGCGACCCACGATCCGCTCAGGAGGAGAAAGCGCCAGAGGACGGGCGGAGCTCAGCGCAAGAAGCAGCGGCTCGAGCGGGCCCAGGAGGAGCTCGAACAGCGCAAGCAGCAGATGATCGTGGTGAGGAGCCGTCAACCCGGTGCCGAGGTCGACGACGAGGCTGGCATCGTCCTCACCTTCGTCTGCCCCAAGTGCGGCTTGAGAACCGGCGAGAGAGCCTCCATGCTCGACCACTTCAACGAGGTCAAGTGCTCCCTGCCCAAACCCGAGGTCGGGCAGGTCGAGGGCCAGGACGAGGTGGCCGACGACGAGGTCGAGGTCAAGAACGAGACGGAGATGGTGATCGTCGGCAGCGTCGAGCACGAGCTCAAGCTCGAGGAGGAGGAGCAGGAGCCGAGGGTGGAGCTCCTCCAGGAGGACGGCATGAACGTGGTGGACGCCGAGTTCGAGGAGGTGCACTACATATGCAGCGAGTGCGGCTTCCTCGGCTACAGCCAGGACGACGTCGACTTCCACGAGTGCCAGAGCGCCAAGCCTAGGATGCTGTCGTGCCACGTGTGCACCTTCGAGTGTATTACCCAGGGCGGACTGCAGAATCACATCGCCAGGAAGCACAAGGACCAGGTCGACAAGGAGCCCCTCGAGTGCGACGAGTGCGAATTCACGTCGACCAACAAGAACACGATGTACTCGCACAAGAGGAAGCACAGGCTGGCCAGATTCGACAACGACGAGACGAGGTTCGCCTGCGACGAGTGCAACTTCACGTCCAAGTCCAAAAACGCCCTGATAATGCATCTGAACAGGGTTCACAAGGAGCCCATGGATTTCACCATGCTTCATCCGAATCTTTATCAGTGCGATCAGTGCGAGTACCAGAGCAAGAACAGATACGAGATGAAGGTTCACTTCGTCAGGAGGCACACCGACGCCTGGAATTACGAGTGCCAGGAGTGTGGAAAAAAATACAAGATCAAGGGAGACCTCACCAATCACGTGAGATTCGCTCACAGAGAGCAGCCGATTATATGCGACGTGTGCGGGAAGACTTGCGGAAACAGCAACTCGCTCTACGTGCACCAGAAGTTTGCGCACTACAAGGCCGAGTTCGAGTGCCCGATTTGCCACAGACGCATGGTAACTCAGGCTAATCTCGACGAGCACGTGCTCAAGCAGCACGAAACGAGAGAGGACGCCGTGTGCGACGAGTGCGGAAAGACCTTTTCCAAGCAGAGCAGGCTCAAGATTCACATGAGGGTGCACACGGGCCTGAAACCGTTTGCGTGCAAGGTTTGCGGAAAGGCCTTCGCGAGGAAGACCGCTTTGAGACAGCATCTGCTGATACACTCCGGGCACAGGCCCTACGTCTGCGACATCTGTGGCAAGGCGTTTACGCAGAAGCCTGGACTGATCAGTCACAGGAAGAGCCATCCGGGACCCCATGCGCCTCTGCCCGTCGTTCGCATCGAGCATTTAGTCAGCGACATGCTCTCCAACCAGGACTGACAGAAATAAGTGTTTTGTATTTTTGATACAGATGTTTTGTATCTTTGATTCGCCGGATAATTTAGTGAACCGTGCAAGTGTCTTTTTTCGTTCATCTGCGAATGTTATTTTTAAATGTTTGAACAAACTTGTATTATAATCCAGAACTAAGTATTTGCCATATTCTTTTCTCTTTGTACATTGCTTCCATTGGACCGGTCTTTTTCCAATACACTTCGCACCAATGTATCTACTCCAAATTTTTAGATGAGTTTGGCACCTTTTGATGCTTGTGATTAACATTGTACTTTGAACTATCTTCAATCTCCACACGAGTTTGAGTTTGTTATTGGAAACAAAGAACTTTTTGGAGAACCAGAATTCTAAATATAGTGTAAGTCATAATTGCAGAGATACCAAAATGACTAACTTGATGAAATTCATTCCATTCTCACAACTCGATATCGAAGTGAACATTTTCAGTCTTCAAACTAGTTTTCCCAGTTTGTATAGCAAATCAGTATTGAGTACCAGCCATTGGTTTTAAAATATCAAAATTACAGTAGTTTTGCTTCATTCAACAGTGCCAGGATGAGATTTCCTAAAAAAAAGAATGCTAGATTCAATCCATGTATATTTGTCTGTACAAACTTGTTGATTGGTGCTGCAATAAACTCGATGCAGAAGTGAATCGCACATCTGTTGCTGAATGATTGTCAACCCGTAAGCATTCTATCCAGTAGCTACAATTGTCACTCCCAACGTGTGTCTAGATCTAGAAAATTGACTCGCGACACACGCACATACTCGGTCGGTATTTGCAATGGCAACTCTGAGGGATGAAAGTGAGTATTCCAGGCTCGTTACAGCCAAAGTGTTTTGCTGACTTGGGCGCCAGTGACGTATAAGTTTTGAGTACAATTCGACCTGCTCCGAGGAAATCAACACGAGACCCCGATGAACCCACTAACCGCTCGTCTTTCTCGATTTTCAGGCTGCCGCTTCGTCCAAGCCAGCGTCTCCTGCTGATGCAGAATCAGAAGAAAAAGAACAGAAAGCGGAAACGGGCACCCATCGCAGTCAAGGCCCCCGTCAAAGAAGAGTCGGACAGTCCGTCCGAGTTCGAGGAGGTCTCCCTCGACGGCAGCTGCAGCGTCCCGTTCTCTTCAAAGTCCACCAACCAAGTCCTCTACATGTGCAGGCCCTGCAACACGTTCTTCCCGTCGAGTCACCTCCTTCGCCTCCACAGAGCCTCCGTCCATCCAAAATCGTGTCTGCCAAAGCTTCGGCCCCGAGTCGAATCTGGCCGGGCTCACTTCATGGGCTACTACCGGGTCCTCGATAGCGGCGAGTACGTCTGCAGCTACTGCCCGTTCAGCTCGTTCACCCGGACCACCGTCTCGTCTCACTCTCAGCGCAAGCACGCGCAGGAAATCAGGAGCGAGCTACCGGAATCGACCGACTGCTCGCAGCAGCTACTCCTCCTCGACGAGGAAGCCGACAACCTTGCCACCGAGGATGTAGAAAGGGATCCCGACGAGGACGACAAGGTCGACTTGGTGCGCAAGTTCCTTGAGGACTCGGGCGACGAGGAGATGGTGCGCACGTGCCCCTGCTGCCCCTACGAGACTCCCAGGTGCTCGGCCTACAGGTCCCACGTCAAACGAGCCCACCGAAGCATCTGGCTCAAGAGCCTCGTAACCGAGGAGCCCAGGGTGCCCGAGTACGACGAGCCAGAGGACGACGTGAAGCCCGAGCCCGAGGACGACGACGAGACGCAGCCAAAGAGTCAGGACTTTGTACTTCAGGAGCTCGTTGGAGAGGGCGAAGTTGTGGAGGGTCAGCTCGTCGAGGAGGTTGTCGTCGGGGACGACGGAAACGCCCAGCTCGTCGTGCGCAACAAGCGCAAGTGCCCCTACTGCCCCTTCGAGTCCTACGTCGCGTCGACCTTCAACTCACACGTCAGCCGAAATCACACCAAGCCGAAGAGGAGCGTCAATTCAGGCCCGAGGCCCGAGGGCAAACGCAGAGAGCCGAGTTTCAATTCTTTCACGGGATACGCCTGCGCCTACTGTACCTTCGTCGCGTGCACCATAAACAGCCTGGGTAGACACTCTAATCGAAATCACGAGGGACTCAGGGTCATGATAACCGAGGTGCCGGTGGTCTCCTTCGACTGCGACGTTTGCGACTTCAAGAGCTCCGGGCGAAAAGTCATGCAGTTCCATCTCAAGACCCACAGGCACGAGATGAACGAGGAGGGAATGTACGCGTGCACCATGTGCAGCTACGACACGACCTCGAGAATGGGACTCCAGCGACACATATCGATCAAACATCTGAGACCCAGAGCTCCGACGATGGTCGAGTGCTACGAGTGCGACAGGTGCGAGTACAAGTGTCTCAATGGCCAGGCGATGGCTTGGCACAGGCGGCAGCACGATTTGCCAGAGGAGGAAAGGTGTCCCGTTCTCATATGCAACGAGTGCGACTTTTCCACGTGGAAAAAGTCACAGTTGATCATGCACATCAGGCGCAAGCACAAGGAGCTCGTCGAGAAGCCAGATTGTAACACGGTTGGGCCATTGGTCGATTGGAGAGGCCAACCTGTCGAGGAGTTCAACGAGATGGGCGAGCCGGTAATGCACTGCGACTACTGCGACTACGTAACGAAGAACAAGCACGTGCTCAAGGTTCACGTCATACGAAAGCACACGGACACGTGGAATTTCGAGTGCGATCAGTGCGGGAAGAAATTCAAGGTCAAGGCAGATCTCACGAATCACATGAGGTTCCAGCACAAGGAGCAGCCGATCATGTGCGACGTGTGCGGAAAGCAGTGCAGAAATAGTAATCTGCTGTACTTGCATCAGAAGTTCGCGCACTACAAGCCGCAGTTCGAGTGCCCCATTTGTCATAGGAGGATGGTCAGTCAGGTCAATCTCGACGATCACATTCTCAAGCAGCACGAAACCAATCAGGATGCGGTCTGCGAGGAGTGCGGTAAAACTTTCAAGAAGCTGGCAAGGCTCAAGGTGCACATGAGGGTGCACACCGGACTCAGGCCTTTCACATGCAAAATCTGCCTGAAAGCTTTTGGAAGGAGGAATGGTCTGAGGCAGCATCTGCTCATACACTCGGGGCAGAGGCCGTACGTCTGCGATATCTGCGGCAAGGCGTTTACGCAGAAAACTGGATTGATCAGTCACAGAAAGAGCCATCCGGGTACGCTGCCGCCACTGCCGAGAGTTACCATAGACCACGTTCTCAGCGATCTGCTTCAGGAGGAGGAAGAATATGAGCGAGAGAAGCTCGAGAGGGGTGACTCGAATTAACTCATTTTGTCGGAGATATGTGCTCTCCAGCAGATATAACATTCTTGACTTTTTATTCAATTGTTCAGTAAACTTCATCGGCTCTGACTGCAGTAGAATCGCTCACATCTCAATGAGATTGGCCGAGGTGGTTTTTGAATCTTTTTTGTCTTAAAAAAATTTTGAGCACTAGAATTTTCAAAAATTTTGATTTCCTCCCGGAATCATAAGGTGCAGAGGCACTAATTTTCATTCATCCCCAGTAGACGCTATTGTCCTGAGTGTTTTGATCGTGACATAAAATCACGATTTCGTCATCGATATTCTTAAGTATGGATTTGAAGTATTTTCAGATTCTTTCTCTCCGTTTCATGTTACCGTCTCATGTATAAGATTATTCAGATTCTCAATAATTATTCTTGCCATTGTGTTTGAGATTATAGATTTTTTTCGCAAACTTGATTAGTTTGCTGGTCATCAATGCCAATTTTTCGCAATAATTTCCAATCGGGAGGCTGTCCGACTTGCGGGTCACTGACATGTACAAAACTGCAGAAATATTCTTCCTCTATCGGCAAATGACAATATCTAGAACCATGGAATCAAACGTTCAAGCATTTTCGAGCTGAAGTCTGTGTCATTAGAATACTCACACGTGGGACATTAAAACTGTACATAT
>JAPYYZ010010649.1:0-12407 GCA_030522705.1 Eretmocerus eremicus
TATCTGGGTAATTGAACAGAATTTTTCCGACAAGAATGCACATTTTACTTATGATCTCTAATTTCGGAAACGACCCAAAAATTGCAAAGAGTTGACGAAAAACACGTGTTATTGCGCAAGGTCGCGCGCCGTTTCATGCGCTTCATTTGGAGACATAAAGGGCTCTGCGTCGATGTCAGCTGCGGTTGTTCAAGCGGGTAGTCGTGTATCGATGGCGAGGGGTTTCTTTTCTCGCGTTGCTGTTCCTCGGCTACGAGTGGTTCAGTGGTTGCAATGATCTTCGGTTGTGCGTCGACACACTGATGGCCTAGCAAGTCGTCTGGTATACCAGGGTGATCGGGGGCTTACCGTCTCAATGCTGGAGTAGTTGTGGAGGTTCTGAAGCCTGCGCTGTTTGCGTCGTTTGTCTTGAGTTACGTTGATCGTGACTATGGGACTTTATTCTGAAGTTTGTTACGCATCGCGCGTTGCTTTAACATAAAAAATTACTGTGATATTGTGAGTCATTCCTTGGATGCTCTTATATTAAAAGCCATATTATTGAGAGAATTCATCAAAATTACAACTCACGTCAGGTTTACATCGGTCTGAGGCACAACAATGAGATCAGTAGCTTAGCTCGTTCATTTGATACGTACAGGAAGGTAACTTTGTTCCGACAGGACTTTGTACCGATAAAAAAAAACAAACAAAAAAAATAACAAAAGACCATCTAAGCGCAACACGAGCAACTCGGTGAACATGTTGGAAATTCATTACTGCGAATGACGGTGTCAATATGATTCAATGATCTTGCGACAAATGCATTGTCCTGAGGAAGCAGAAATGTAGGTCTGAGATAATGGCTTTGGAATATCGCCAAAAAATAATTTCGCCCCTCCCCCCTGAAAATTTTCCTCTATCAAGATTATAGATTGTTACCATTCTAACGTTTTTGCGAAAACATTTCTCGAGCAACGGTCAAGGGTCATATTGGAGGATTGGGTTTGGCTGAAACTTCCAAAATCATCTGCTTATGAAACCAAAACATGATATCCAAGATCGCGATTGCCAACGCTCAAGCTTTTTTAAACTACGGTTCATATAACATGTGATAATAACTCAGAAGTTATGACTGAAAATGAGCCCACAACGGTCAGTTCCGTAACCCAAGGCATTCGCTTTTTCTGATCAATACCTGCCTGAGATATCGCGCTATGATTTTTTTGGCCTATTTGAGCTGAAGTGCTTGAAAAATTGTATCAAAAGTCAAATCCCATGACCACCGATGCAAAGAATCGCCGGTTGCGGGACTAGATCATACACTTCGTGCCGAATTTTTGCTTGGAAATCGATTCACTTCGTTTTTCTTGATAAAAGCTGAATTTTTTTACTCTACTTCTTTGCCTTACCAATTTTCTCTAGTAGTTCAAAATCAGACGAAACTCTTCCATGTAGTAAAGTGCTCGGAAAAAATTGACGTGGGACCGTACGGGAGTGACAACTTGTCAATAAACGTTTCTTCAAGGTCGGTTCCCTTACCTGTTGGTGCGACCACTAAACACGTGGCTCCAAAGGTTTTGGTGGTTTTTTCCTTTTGAAGTATTTGGCAGTCATAGAGGAACCCCGAAGTTGTAAGGGTGTAGCTCAAGCCTTTCGGTGGTGAGGTCGATTTTAGTGGCTAAATGTCAGTTCCGTACCTTGTAACTGTTCGTGTTCAAAATTCGTATCTACAACGTCACCGCAACCGAGTTCTTGGGAGACGAGTAATGCTGTTCAGGGTGATTATCAGACCACAAGATTGAGAAAAGTCTTGGAAGAATAAAACTGCTCGGTTAGTAAGAGAGAGATATTGCAGTGAAATTTGAAAACCAATAAACGACTCGAAACTGCTCTGAACAGGAAAAATCGTTGCTAGGTCTCCACGAGTATCTCTTCGCGGCAACGAGGTACGAATGTCCATTCTTTACACTGACATCGAGAGTTGAAGTAAATATTGAATAACGAGTTATAGGTACTCTGACTCTTTTACACAAAGAACAGTGGTATCCGTGTCAAGAAATATTGAAATAATGAAATTTTCTCAATCAAAATCGAAGTTAGAGGATCAAAATGTCGCGCAATGCATCATGTAGCATGAGATTTGTTATATTTCTCATGAACTCCTCTTTTCTATAGTTACAAGCTCGCTCTTCATTTTACCTGATTCCATTTGCAAAGTAATCAACTTGATTACGAGCGCATTCATACACATCAATGGAGAGCGGTGTGTGTAATTTGTAGAGCTTACATCGATTGCCCATGGTTTAAGCTCTGCAGGTAGTACTGTCTTACATGGAAATTTTTCACCGTCATGCAATGAATCATATTAATTGTCTTCTCCGTCGTTATTGAACTAGGCAATGATTAGACGATTCGAATTTCGTGAGAAAACACGTGACGAGCGCGTTCCTCATATCGATCGATTAGGGTGCGTTCACAGAGTTGCTCGTGTTGCGGTTGGACCGTCATTTGTTCTGTCTTCGGTACACAGTTCTATCGAAACAAAGTTACCTTCCCTAAATTTTCCTGCCGACACTCTACACCACTAGAACTGTGATGAGAGTTAGGCCGAGGTGAATCCAGCGTTGCTACATTTGTGGCAAGCTTGGTATTTCCTTCTATCATCAAATTAATCCGACATTCGGAATTCTACAGATCACATGTTGAAGACACCTCGTGACTTATCATATCAATTCCACCTGATGTTGATTTAATGAGTAATGATTAACACCGTTCATTTGCGTAAATCAAACCATTAACCTTCAATGAGTTGAGATTCACTCAAATGCAGGTCTTGTAATTGAACATTTAGTGAACTGTCAAATCTCTAGTTGGTGAACAAGAGGGGCTCTCTCTTGAGAGAGGTATTCAGCATAGGCATTGGAGATCGAGTGTCTGATAATAATCAGTTGGGTGCATCGATTCTTAGACTGCTGTGACTCTGAATCTAATATTTTTTCTATCCATGTCACACACATTAGGGAAATGAATAAGTTATTCTAGGGAGATGAATATTCGGACCCGTTAACTTCCTCTTTTTATAAATTGCTCGTTCCACCGGAGTCAGGTGTGTTTTGTGCTCGTCCATTAGACGAGAAAGTTGGAGTGAGGAAAGGAAGCCTACATCTGCAAGAAAGTAAGTATTGAATTTCCCTGAAAGACATTGCTATGGCCGATACACTGAAGATTCTGTAAATGTATGATTTGTGCGCAATTCACTCGCAATTTACCCGCTTGTGAGATGATAATTTTTTAATAAAGATATTGTATGGAAATTTCTTGTGATGCTATACACAAATAAGCCAATGTATCATCTTATACGGGTAGACTATACGAGACCAGAACTCACTCAGGTGCAATCACGCGAGGGAGTGAGCACGTAAGCGGGGCACAAACAGTGATCGAACCCGTCGCACCCTTTGTGCTAAAATTAGAGATGACAGTGTTGCGCGAATCGCTTCCCCAGTATTGAGATCAAGTTAGCTGTATGATGTGAATACAGGTCTTCTAGATAAAATCGACAAATCAATTCAAAACCACTTTGTTGAGATTTGATTGTTTATTATCTATCAACTTCTCGATTTATGGATGCGTGTTCTACTGTAGAATATGAAGTTTCATTTGCTGGAAATGAATATGATACAAACGTGTAACATACTCATGAGGAATAATAGATGAACGCGATCCTTCCATATCAATGGATCCAATTTGCATTGTAAAACTCATGTGCTTTACATGAGTTTTACAATTACTCTACATTTAGATAAACCCTTATTTATTTTTTCCATGCTCTTCCCGGAATGGCTCGATATTTGAACAGAAGATTTCAGGTGTTCAAGATGATGAATATTTTATTTTTTACTTGGGAATTGACTAAGAACCTAAACTAGATGCTGCTTTGGATAAAAACAGTTTATAATTTGACGTATTATCAGTGGCAATTCCGAGCATTACAAGTTTTAAAAGATCTGCGATCATGGAAACTTTTTGGAATACATTATCGTGAGAATGATGATATGCTATATAGCTGACGCAAATTGTTCAGTAAATGGGGAAAAACCGAATGAAATACTATCATGATTGCTACTTATTGTGACTTTTGTTTCCAGACTTCGTTCGAAGATGTCTGCAACAATGCTGATCCCAATTCTGAGCACATTTTTGATCCTGGTAAGTTTCTCAACGAAAAGCGTGAGCTCCATGTTGTATTTTATCTTCTCAACGAAAAGGAATCGTAATGGGTTTGGATTAGTTTTAAATTTTCCAACTGTTCTACCATGTTCTTCCCTCTAATCATATTCTTCCCTCTACTAATACCCTCGATTGGTACCCTTCTTTTTCCTACAAAACCTATTTTAATTTTTCTAGGATGTATTTCATGGGGTGTTCCATTTGGAACGCCAAATTACGCTGTTCCAGAATCGGGAACATTCGTATTTTGAAAAATCAATACCTCCAAAATTAATGACTGGAAAAAGGATTCTCGTTTTTCTTTCAAAAAGAGGTGTAAAAGAATACTGCGTGTTTGAAAAAATCACTTTAAAGGCAATTTCCTCGCACTTTTGCAAGACACTTTAGAAAACATATTGCAAGATTGAATTACTATCCCAAGAACATGACGAATTCCAAAAAAATTATCCCTAGAAAGTTCAAGACCCTGGCTAAATTGTCACATATTTCCAGAGAGGTTTTTTTCTTGTTATCAAGCAGAAAATCCCTAAGAATGATGTGGGCCACAGAGCCAGGATACAGCCGACCGCTACAGCCCTGATGCTCACTTATCTCACAGCACTCGCGATCTTTGCGAATTTTTTTCTTAAATCCAAGAAAGAGTACCTCTTTGAAAATTCTTATATACATAGTTGATATTTCGTATAATTTGACTATATTTTCTATTCGGAAATTGATCATCTTCCTGACCGTAGATCGATACACGTGAGTAGAACCTATATTTATCGCATCCTTGTGATGATCCGGAAATACATCAGTTGGATGCAAAAAAAAGTTTTTACGATCGAAATATACTACCAGCTTGTAAGAGTCTTGGAGATATGATATTGCATCTATTCTCTATTGTTATCAATGAAATACTCAACTCTGACCAAAATGAGCAAATAACATTCTGGTTCGGGGCTGTAATTCGAATGAAAACTGACGCGAACAACTACAAATTTGGAGCTTCTACGTAGAAGAAGAATATGATTTGTCATAAGTTTGAGTACGCGTGTTGGATGATGACGAACGTTGATCATTCATCGTTTTGTTTGAGCATCAAATAGCCCTGATATTCAAATCAGGTACGCGTAGACACACGGTGAAATTATATCATGATCGGAGTAAATGAAATCGAAATCGAAATTTTCACAATCCATGTCTTTTGCCATATTTCAGCTGAACAATGCATCAGCTACAGATTTGGAACCAACTAATTGTGAGAGATTAAAAGAAACGCGGGAAGAGCTCCAGAGAGTTAAACGGGGAATACATTCATTCGACGGCAGTATTCAAGAAGAGCAAGCAGACGATAATGAATCGAATCATATGGATTTGACATTTTACGGTATAAAAAGAGACACTATTGAGAAACAAGATGTATTGAAACATGAGATTGAGTCACTTGAGTCCATATGTGCATATGAGAAACGGCTTACTTGATATTAGTACGGCCGAAGAGCGAATTCTGATATCGATAGTGAAAACTTTGCTAATTCTCGATGTTGCTGATCTTCGAAGAAAAAGCGGCGTCTCGAGAATACTGTCAAATGTGGTTCAGTTAGAGTAATGAAAGAATTTTTTTGAATAGATAGACTTCAATAAAAAAATCTTGAAAGAGTTACGCCTCCATTTCATCTATAGCAAGCTCTGAAATTACAGTTTGTGCCAGGTAAGAGTATACATCTGTTTTTCGAGGAGCGTTTCCAGAAATCTTAACCATAAAACTAATCAGCTCGCGAGAGATCGGTAGAAACTTCCCCTATATCCGAAGAAAACAAGATACGAATGCAGTCCCTATAATTATCTCTGAAAAAGTAGGGAAGACATGTGTGGCCATAAGGGCCCTACCCTTTACCGGGAGTTTTCGAGGTAAATCCATCAGCCGGCTGTATATGTGATCCTTCTGGTAGAGAATTCATAACGATTCTTCATGGATTTGGAAGAGCTATGGCGGATTTGGTCCTCTTACAATTGTGGGTGAATCTGCGATATTCTTTTACGAGTTGTAAATTTTCAATCATCAGGTTTGTGATTTTACAAGAGGTTTAGTTGTGCAATAGCATTTTGAGTGTAAATCTATAACTATATGAATCTGAGATCGAACCAATTTTTACAATGCTAGGGTCTTCTGGTTGTGCGCGTTTCTTGGCCATGGGCTGTAAATACATATGAGAATTGTTGAAATATGATAGGTGATGCCATTCGAACCGTTAGAACATTCCATAGCCGACTTGAACTCGATATTCTAATGAGCTCCATTCACTGATATTCAACTGCCCTCTTCCTCAAAATTCCGTCAAAATCCTAGATTAACTAATCTAGCCGTTACCTAGAACATTTTAATTTTTCAAATATGTATATAAAGATTTATGAATATCTATTTTAGAGTAATAAAATCCATTTGAACCAGTTGTGCAGGCAAATCAGAGCTCGATTGAGTCGAGTGTACATTTACATACCTATGACAGATTTATTCGTTCATAAGCAGGCCATGCGACAAATAACAAATTTTTGTATAATTTGTGACTGGACTCGAACAAAGATATTCTAGAAGTCTCATCGATGGAAAAGATTGACGGGTCTCTAAATTTCTAGAGAAAAAACTCGATGGGAACATCTGCCAGATCGCAATGTGTTCTCTTGTAAACTAGCAAAAATTTGACTTTGAACGTCAGGAGGGAATCACTGCGACTTATTTTGAAGATTTTTTCAACGATTGAGCTTTGGTATGTTCCAAAATGCGCAGATGGAATAATAGATGGTTGAAAAAGGACCGAGACACTAGGTGTGTATCACGATGAGCTTTAATCATGGTTCCGCAAAATGGCTTCTTTTGTTTCGTTAATCAATAGCCAGTCACAAGACCTTTTAAACGTGAAATTGGGTGGTACTCAAATTTATTAGAAGGATCCGGGAAGACGTTTCATGAGTCGTAGACTCTTACAAGAAGAAGACCAGGAGTCCGGATCACCAATCTTCAACAAAATTTTTTCTCAGCTTTGTACCACCTATATTTCCGTCAAATGAGCCTCTTGTTCGGAGATACAAACAGAAACATTAGAATTGACTATATAGGCCCGCTTTAGAAATTCATATATATAGACATACTTGCAATACTAAAATTGATGGCTGTCTCCGGATAGGAGGCCCATTTGATGGAGGTATTTTGGATTCTTCATATTTCAGGTGCTTTGAGCCTTTAAAAAAATTTTGGTGAAGATTGATGATTTCAGAGTCTTGCAATAATCTAGAGAATTCCAACGAATAAGTTCGAGTTATCAAAGAATCATTTTTATACCCATCAGCCTCGATGAAGCTCTAATACCTAGAAAAAGCTTGAATAGAGAAACTTCTTCAAATCTCTAATTTCTTATTTTTGTGATGAAAATGAAGAGACATCGTAATTGTTTCAAGTTTGCCATTTGTAAATTTCACGTTGGATATGCAACCAGGGGAAAATGTTATCATTCTCTCACGACACGATCAGCGAATAATAATTCTAGTAATACATTGAAATCATCTCGAGGATGCTGTTGTACTCACACTTGTACTCATCACTCGATGAGTGAAGATTGATTGTTTCACCGTCATTTTACCGTCTGTTAAATATGCGAGGTTCGCTCTTACCGCACGTGCGCAAGGAAATTCTTGGTCCGTTCTCTGTGGTCAACAGATGGTCTCTACCTTTGCGGTAGAAGAGAGGTGGTTTGGTGAGCTAGTGAGGCTACTGAGCGCTCTCTCACTGGGAGAGTCAGCTGAGGGTAATATTAAAAAATCATGATTTTTCGATATCTTCATGTATACGGAGACTCATAATGAGCAAGTGAGATATCAATTTGACCTCCCGTAGAATATGGATTCATTAATAATCTCTAAACTGTAATATTGTACACCTCGAATGAAACCGTCTGCACGCGCTTGTGAATGCGGATTATTCATGAGTCGATTATGGGCAATCCGCATGAAGCGAAATTTTGAAAATTAATCTGCTCTCTAAAATCCATTTCCAGTGCTCGCAACGCATCAACATCTTGTAAAATTCGTATCATATGTGCGACCACGTTTCATCACCATTCGAAAAATTTGAGCAACAAGTCAATACGTTCGACAATTCAGTCAGTTGGCTTACTCACAATCAGTTGATCTACGAGTGATTCCGCCGAAAGTGTGATTTTTTGGGGCCAAAATGTCCACTGTGGTTTGTGTTAAAGAATTATTTTAGCCCCAAATAGATTTTGGTCGGTCAACGAAGTCAATTTGACTTGTTTGGGCATCAGAAACCAATAGTTCATTTACTTCCACTGTGGTATACAACTCCACAATAGCTTAAAATCCTCGGCTTTTGACGTAGTTTCCGAGTACTTAGATCGCGATATTGGTACTGCAGAGTCCTGGAAGCTCTTTGTATTTTTACACCCGCAAAAAATTACCAAACGCTTTAAGAAATGTGAAACACTGTTTGAGCTTTTTCAGGCACAACCGAGGGTACAGTTTGATGGTCTGCATAGCTCAAAAAGATGTGTTTATGTTAAAAACGAATCAATATTATAGTCGGAAATGATGAAGATCGCGTGAAGAAGAGATTGGATCAATATCGACCCTGTCCAACCTCGCCCCGCTTTTCCCTAATAGACGTCGTCGACATATCCCATCACGTATTCATTCAGTAAATTGAAGGAAACAATGATAATACTCCCGAATCATCCTTTGTGACAGTGAGAAGGCCAGCTAAGCTAATGTTAGAGCCCACAATGACCATTCCCGTTTATTAAACTATGCTGAATCAGAGTTTATATTTCTGACAATACAGTTGAGAATTTCAGTACATGAGTAGTGAAATAAAATCACGTGACTTTTAATCACCAGAATGCTATAAACTATACAAATTTTACGATATGCAAACTTCATATTCAGAGTGCGCAATACTAAAGTTTAAACCTTATTGATGAGCCGATTATTCTACGGGAGATCAAATTGACATCTCTCGTGCCATTTATGTGTCCCCATGAACGTGCTAATGTCAGAAAATCATGATTTTAAATAGTAACCACACCTCACTCTCGTAGTGAGAGAGCGCTCGGTAGCCTCACTAGCTCACTTAGATAGTGGCCCCCTCAGGCTGCCGTAAATCACCATCTCGGATATATTTGACGGTGGAGAGGAATAACAAGACAGAAAATACAGGAAGAACCGACGGATATGATTCTTAATTTTTGGATCCGGAGTGAGTATTAGCAGTTCTAAGAGCGCGAATGGATATGATAAATTCGAGGAAGTTCTCATGAATTTCTTTAACTCCGTAATCTCATTCGCGCAAAATTTCTATAGATACCGAAATCAAACTCTCATCTTCTCGCTTTTTTGGGTAATCCTACCTCAATTATCAAATAAAGCACGGATGTATGATATCTGGAATGTTTATGACTCGGTCAAGATTTAGTCTCGACCAGACTTAGGCGTTTGAGCAAGAAATAACTTGGATCATTCCAGAAAAAACACACTTGTGTTGGCGCATTTCGAACAAGGAATATTGATATTTCCAGTGTCACTTTACTCAAGACTGTTTTACGGAAAAATGGTCATTGATCACGATTGGTCGTGAATGCTGCATCCGAAAGCCATTTGATTCACCCAATCTCGTAGATTTCCCCACTTAATTTCATGTTAGATACGGGGAGCTACGTGAAACATCAAGAACTAGGTAATGTACAGTATAAGAGGTTTGACTCAAGGTGCGAAACTAGATAGCTGAATAAATCCAACATTTATAAAAATAGTGATTAATCAAAATTAGCTGGACCAAATATTTCAATTCTTGTTGGAGAATGATCAAGATATCGTGCCGAGAAAGGTCGCACAGGAATTTTTGAGGAGAGAAGGCCTTTCGATGAGAGTCAATTCAGGACCACCGTGGCCATTGAAATACCGACCTAATATACAAGGATCGTAGATCTCTTTTCGGGAGTGTGGTGAACGAGGTGGCAAAACTACACCCACCGCAAGGAAGTTGCCCCATTCGACAGTATCGTAAGGAACCCACCCCAGACTACAATTCATTTGAGAATATTGATATTCGATTGTATGTAAGGTTTCAAAATAGGGCCATACTTCAACATTGTTCCGCGTCTGACTTTCGTGACTTCTGTAGATTCGCGCGTAACCGTTCAATTCAACTAATGCTTCATTAATTAATGCTCAGTTGATTGCTTGAAAAATGAAATGCTGCGAGTTAACTGAGGGAGGTATTGAAAAGGTCGTGAAATGAATGAGACATTTCCTTAGTAATATTTTCCTGTATTCCGTATGCACGTAATAATTCGAGGGAATTACAATATCAGTACAAGATTTGGCAAACGCTCATACATATTCAAACCACTTATCCCTCACATTGAATCATGTACGGATTGAGTTGATTCTTGCAAATACACCCACTCGAGCAGAGAAACATTCTCGTTGGATTCCTTTAACAAACTACAAATCATGGACTTTTTGTGTAATTAATTCTCCAATCACTGCACTGTCTGCATACTAAAGAACTCGGAGGATGGGAATTGCATTTTTATGGAGAGAAAATTTTTTTCAGGATACGCATGCAGGCTGTGATAGAAGTCAAGAAAATTCTGGACGGAGGCAGATAAATATGAAAATCAGAATTGTAAAGATAGCTGTCTAACTTTTAGGAAAAATTAGTGAACAAAAAATTGATTAGGAAAAAAAAATCAATCGTTTTCAGTGATGCAACGAGGACAACTCGTTCGTTGGAAATGGTAATTTTGAAATCCATATCTATAAGTTCATTTAGTTTATTCGACTTTTTTTCACTTTTATCTGTTTTACTTGTTGAGATTTTGATTGAGTGACTTAATTGAAAATTGGTTTCTATACAATGAACGAGGTGTCAAGATCGGCAAACAGGAACAAAATATTACGGACTTGGTTGACTATTGCTACCAATCAATCGTTACATCACGAAATTCTCGGTAATCATTACGTCAATGAGTTGAATTATCTTCGCGATATCGACTTTATCCTACTCTTAGGCCCTAGAGCTCCATACGATAAGAAATTTTGATCTTCAATTTTTGGCGGAGAGCAGAGAATTGGCGATAGAAATTGGAAATGGATTCCATAGCTCTTTTGCAGCTTCACTAAATACCCCAGATAAGCATATTTTATCAAGTTACAATTCCCTAGTTACTATTCGATTAGACAAAGTATCGAGTCCAGCTTTTGCGACGATAGAAAGTATATCCCAGAGCTATCCCAATTTGAAGTCTCCATCAATTGATAGAGAGAAAGAGCAGGAGGAAAAGATATAGCAAAATGGAACGTGATTTCACTCATCGACTTATGCATTATTCATAAAACGAGTAGAAAAATATATGATGTTGTAATATTAAAAAAAAAAAAAATTGAGTTTAGTAGATGTCATGATATCTGTCATATGATATTGTGTCGTTGAGAGGACATAATTATTGATCATCGGAATCTCTATAGACGGAGACATGTCAACGGTCAAAGAATGATTACACAAACCGACGAAACCTAATTCGTTCTCGATCAATCAAATATTTATTTGGCGGGTACTTTCATACAACTCATCATTAAAATGCTCTTACTTTTGATTTTCTCCAAGGTTTTAGCGATCGCGCAGATAATCATCCCTCTCAGTTCGAAGATGATCCACATATTCTCCTCCAGTTGATTTGAAGAGAATGGGTGAAACATCAAATTACTTCGAGGGCGCGTAATTGGAATCATTCAAGCACGAATTATTGCAATTTTTTGATATCGCAAAAATAATTAAGAATCGTACTGACTCATGAATAATCTGTCCAGCCAATAATCTGACTTCAAATGTCTATGAACCAATTAGGCTTTGATTTGTTTTCCAGTTCTTCCTCTGTAACTCAAAAGAGCTTATACATGTGAGGTCAATTTGAGATATCGCGAACAGAGCTACATAATACTTCACTTGTTGACGACATTGATAAAGCAACGAAAACTTCATGGTCTCCCATTGTCTCAAATTCAAATACACTTTCTTCGATCAATCTTTACATCTCTTCTCAATGCACTCTAAACCCCTTTCAATCAAGACCTGATTGGAACGTTCCATGCGTTCACGCGACTGATTGGTTTCAAATCAGAGCTGATTGGAGTTCCAATCA